>VWZY01009685.1:8358-19789 GCA_013399075.1 Chloroceryle aenea
AAATGTTTAACTCTATAAAAGCTGCACGAGGCTGCCCGAGGCACGCACGTTTTATGGTGAGGTGACCCCCCGTGCATCCAGTGCTGAATAAACATACCTACTTTACAAGTATCCTGGTTGTGGAGTCAGATGTCCGCAAATCACCAGTTAACCAGGACTGTTGATAAATGATGAAGAGCCGCTTAGCCATCTCCTGTGCCAGCTCCCTAAGGACCCTAGGGTGAATCCCGTCTGGACCCATAGACCTGTGAGTATTTAAGTAGCACAGCAGGTCCCTAACTACCTCCTCCTGGATTACAGAAGGGATATTCTGCTCCCCATTCCTCCCTTCCAACTCAGGAGCCTGTTGACCTGAGGAGAATCTATTTTTGTGTTGAAAACTGAGGCAAAGAAAGTGTTAAGTATCTCAGCCTTTTCCTTGTCCTCTGTCACTATGCCCCCCCGCCCCCCATCCAGAAAGAAATGAATATTTTCTCTGACCCTCCTTTTATTATTAATGTATTTATAAAAGCATTTTCTGTTATCCTTAGCAGAATTGGCCAGCTTAAGCTCTAACAGAGCTTTTGCATCTCTAATTCTCTTTCTACATGACTTGACAACACCCTTAAATGCTTCATGGCTCACCTGCCCCTTTTTTCCAAAGGTGATCTACTTTACTTTTTTTTTTTTTNTCCCCTGAGTTCTTGCAAAATCTCCTTGTTCAGCCAGGCCAGCCTTCTACCCTGCCAGCTTGTTTTCCAACACACAGGAAGAGCCTGCTCTTGTGCCTTCAGAATTGCATTCTTGAAGTAAGCCAAGCCTTCCTCTGCCCCTTTATTTAGGAGAGCTGCTTCCCAAGGAATTCTCTGCACCAGCATCCTGAACAGTCCAAAGTTAGCCCTCTGGAAGTCTAAGGTAGAGGTTTTGCTGACGGTCCTCCTGGCTTCACCACATATTGAAAATTCTATCATATCATTCTTTCTTTGAAACAAATACTCTCCCTGTTGGTTCCGGTCAGAGCAATTGGTGAGGGGCTTAGGAGTCAGCTTGCTGGAGGTCTAACAGGAATTCATGTTCAGAAAGGCATGGACTAAAAGTACGGATATCTTATTCTGCTTTGTAGATGAAAACAATCCTATTTGACAGTGTTTCCAAGAAGAAACAAAAGATAAAATGATTAGTGGAATGACAGGTGGAAGTTAGCAGGATGCCCAAAAAAATCAACAGAAGAATGAGAATACTCCAAAAATAGTCATCAAATGAGAGGTTAGTGACATTAAATTTCACTTGGGCTTTTTAGAGAAGTCATACAAAGGGCAAAAGTTCGTTACTGTCCAATACCCTACAACATCTCAGACAATGTCAGAGGACCCTTAGTAACCCCTCTGCCAAACACAAGAGGTCCAAGAAAGTCACTACTGCTCTTCTCTTGCCACCTCTTGTTTCATAGCAGTGAGCCAGAACATGAGGAAATCTGTGTTCAACAACAGTTGAAACATGTGGCCAGTAAGGTCTTTGTGTTTTGCTTTTTTTCCTGCTTTCCTTTCAGAAGGATGATCTACCAGTCCAAGAAAAATAAGTTTTTCCTCAAGAGCCATCATATCCTAGGATACTGACAAATGGTTCCCACAGGGTGTCTGCAGCCTTGTCCATCCAGCCTGGAGATGTGGGAGTCACAAAGGAACCACTTGTTCATCCAGTGCATCTTTGCTCCTTCCAGTTGATAGTTACAGAAGTTATCTACCCACTGGTTTCCTGGGACACAAGGTTCTCAGGAGTGCTCCAAGAAAGGTACTGGCACAAAGGAAGATGTTAGAACTCTTATTGAAAGAGGTGATTTTAACTCAGGTGGATGAACTATTACCAGACAGCTGTCTCAGAGCAAAGCAGACTGCAAACATCTCTAAACACTGCGTTCATGTTCACTCCATACTCCACTCATTGGCATTAAGATTTTGAGGGCTAGATGTTAGCCTCTGAAACCCTAAGACTAAAAAGCTGGAAGAGTCTCACATTTGTTTCACTTGCTGAGATGGATTTGATAACAAAAACTATTTGCTATAAATAAATAAATTAAAAATTAGGTGTTTCTTCTTGGGGACAACTGGAGTTACTCTTCTGATATTCCGCTTCTTTTACATATAGCATGTCCCCAGATGCCTTCTGGAGACTTCATCATGATGTAAGGTCAGGAACAACAGCCACACAACGCTGTTCCAATGCGCACATGCTAGGGAGTTACTGTCTTTTGACCTTTCTGCTAAACCAGGTGTACTAAAGCTCTACAAGAACTAAATTGAAGAGGTACAGCAAAAGAAAAATCACTAAAAGGAAAGGTGGGTTGCAACATTTCTGCTATTCATTCCTTTTGATTACTGAAATCATTCATACAGCTAAAAAGAACACCTAAGTGATTTTTCACTATGAAGGAAGAGTCAAGTTATAAGAATGTGCAAGTCAAGGCCTTCCAGCGCGATAAAGCAAGACTGAAACCGTGATCCTGTCACCCTGCCTAAAACAAAAACAAAAAACCCAACTAAAAAAGACAACCCTCTGTCCTACATAACATAAAAAAAGAATTTGAGATTCACAAAGTGCTAATAAAAATACAAAAAAACCCACTGAAAATTTAACAGAAGCACAGAATGCTAGGGGTTGGAAGGGACCTCAAAATATTTAGTCCAATTCCCCTGCCAGAGCAGGAACACCAAGGGCAGCCCACACAGGAACAGATCCAGGTGGGTTTTGAACATCTCCAGAGAAGGTGACTCCACAACCCCCCTGGACAGCCTGTTCCAGGCTCTGTCACCCTCACCACAAAAATGTTTTTCCTTATGTTTAACCAAAACTGCCCATGTTCCATCTGCACCCATTGCTCCATGTCCTGTCATTGGACATCCCTGAACAGAGCCTGGCTCCATCCTCCTGACACTCGCCCTTTACATCTTNAGGATGGTCTTCCCCAGCTGCCACACTCTGCACTTGCCCTTGCTGTATTTCGTTAGATTTCTCCTGCCCAGTTCTCCAGCCTGCCTGGGTCTCTCTGGACGGCAGCTCAGCCTTCCAGTATGTCAGCCACTCCTCCCAGTTTGGTGTAGTAGTTCCACTGTTACTTTGCCTTCACTTTTCAGAGCAATCAAAGCAGGAAAATCACCACCTCCACTCCACAAACGGGAAACAAACATTTTACAAAAATAAGGCCTCTTGACTTTCAACTGAAGTGAAGTAAAAATAACATTTCATGCAATGCTTTCCACACCGTGGAAAGTTTGCAAATGGATCCCTTAGCTGACAGGTGACTATTTGTACAAACAAGAGCAGAGCTGACTCTGTACGCAGAGCTGACTCTGTACGTCACCAGAGACACACAACCTACATTGGCTTTTCATACACAGCATCCACCAAACTCCTGTTTCCAGCTGGTGGTATCAAAACCTCATTTATTAGAAGTCACACAGAGTGAAAGAAAAGAAGATGAGCAGAAAAGAGGATAATGACCCCTCTGGGCAGCAGTATAGCATCTAACTAATTCAGTCCATCTCTCACAGATTCCTGCTTTGGCATGAAAATACAGGTGGGCTTTTTGTCTGCAAAGCAACTCACCATGTTTGTAAAGGAAAATGAACTAAAGGATTGCTCTGTGTTCTTTGCAGAGTATATGCAACTTTTTAAAAGGATGCAGTTTTTATCATGCGATATAATTTCTTTTAGGGGCTGCTATGAATTGCTCAGTTTGTTTATTTTACCATGAACAACCAATAGCATTTTGAAGAATGATGTTCTACTGGATTCAGTTTTATAATTAGCAATAACATCAGTGTAATGAGACTTTAGAAAGTCTGTATCATTAGGCATTTAAAATACAACTGATGTGACCTTGTAATTAATCATCTAATAAGGAGCAAAAAGTGAAGGTAAAGAAAGAACCATAAAAAACCCAAAACCAAACCAAACCCAAACAAACAATTAAGTTGCTAGAATTTCAGTGTTTCCCACATATCTTTGTGCAATTCTACCCAGAAAAATAATGATATCAGAACTTAGGGTGCCAATACACTAGAACTATATTTAAAAGGGAAAATATCCTGTTCATCGCAGACTAATACAATGTGAAATTTTTGATGCTAATGTTCCTGCAGAACCAAATCCTGTTTTTATAATGACTATACAAACATTCAAGGAGAAGTTCTGGGGCTGCTGTGGTAATGCTTTTGATTTCATAGAAGCAGAACAAACAACAGATTGTTTGCTAATAAAGCTACAGCTAGCAAACCCAGCACAGCGAACAGAGGACTCTATACAAAGAAAGAAAAAAAAAACCCACAAACCAAAAACAGTGAGCATAAAATCGCTTTTCTAGTTGGGTATTTTGTATTTCAGTGTTAAAAGCTATTGGAAATATTACGTTTCTCTTCTAGTTTATGTTTATTTACAGGAATCAGAATCTTTCTACTGAAGGAGATAGTTAACCTCTCTGTTTTGAAGGAACACCAGATTCCCAAATACTATCTGCTGCAGATCCCCAAACACTACTAGCTGCCCCAACAGGCAGTACAACCCTTGCACCAACTCACATCGGGCCCTACCATCTGAGTGCAAGGTCCCATTGTATGACAGGTTACAAAGTTGAAATTAGAATTAGCTACTGCAATAACAAGTTCTAACAACAACAAAAGTAGAATTAAGGATTATCAGTGAGGCAAAGTCAGAAGAGACATAAGCACTCCATTTTCCTTCTAAGTCACATCTTCCACTTCTCTGGACTAAAGGTAGGATCTCCTCCCACTCACTTTGTACTTGGACAGCTGCATTTGTAGAAGTGGTATTTCATTTTCAGGACAAGCAATGGCTGCAGGACCATACAGGAAACAATACTCATGTTGTGGGTGACACATGGCTGGCTCTGCAAAATACACACTTGTAAAATTGTGTTTATTTATTTTCAGCATTTCCCCTACACTATCTGAGAGAGAGTAAGTTTCCTTTAACCAGATATTGTACACAAGCAGACCAAGAAAAAGTGACTTTTCCAATCGGACTAGTAAATGGCCAGGAAAGACAGACTAGAGGTGGAAGACAGCAAGCCTACTGTAATTTTAAAGACTTTTCTAATCTAAGAAGATCTAGTTCAGTATCCCATCTTCAACAGTGGCCTTTACCTCTAACCAGGAGCTATTCCTTCACCATGGACCTGAGCATGGACTCGATGACACGTAAGGTTGTGTCTTTGTAGAATGAGTAACCAGTGGGAGATGCCTTGGAAGATGAGAGGAGGATGAGCACAGACTGCTCCAACCTGCACCAGTCTGTAAGTAAGAATGTCCACAGTCAGATGGGGACTAAGGACTCAGATACATGAGAGAAGTCCTACAGGTGTGAGCCAGATTACAAACTTAAACTAACACAGTTATGTCAATGCAACATCTGCACAGGATTTGCATTGTAATATAACTATCTCTTTACTTGAGTTGTTTCATGCTGCCTGGTTTAAGTCAGAACAATCCTACCCAAGAAAATAAAAATAGTTGTTATTCTAATGACATAGATGTAAACATCATAGCTTTCTGTTCTAGAGAAGCCTACAGGAAGGGAGTGTCACTGCCAAGACCTGGACTGAGACCTCCCAGGTGTGAGAGTAGCATCCTGACTCTTGGTCTGATACACCTGAGCTTTCCTCATGAAAGCTGTTCAAGAATCTGAAAAAGCACACTAATGCCATCAGCCTCCTTATCTTTGAGTTGCTCACTTGATCAATCTTCACTTCAGCTGGAAGCTGCCCAGCCTGTGTGCAAGGCAACAAAAAGCACAAAAGAAGATTCTGGGTGGCAAAACCAAACCAAACCAAAATACCCCAAACCCATCTGCAGAAGGCACAGAGCCCAGCTGGGAGGTAACTGACTGAAAGCCAGAGGGAGATTCTTCTGACTTACAGGGCAGAGAAAAGATGTCAAATTAAAATGTTTAAACTTCATTTAAAACAACCTACTAATCGCTAAATAGAACTTCTGTTTTAAGAAAGTTTGTATTCAGGATTTAATCTGAATTTTCAGTGAGGTCAGCATATTGTTCACATCCAGAAAGACTGAAAAAATAATCCGTGCTTTTGTACACCCAACAAACCAACTGCCAACAAACCTAAGGTAGATGATGCAAAATACACAACACTGATAAACTCATTTTCTTTATTCCAGCAGTCAAGAACACAAGGGAGAGATTAACCAAAATACCAGAATAGCAAATGCAATTTTATGTGCTGAAATCTGTAATGCATATACACGACACCATTTTTAACACTCAGAGTTACAATCTCTAGCCATACAATTTCAAACCTTTACCACACAAAGGCATTTTCTCTGACAACAGACAAAACAACCAATATATTGTCTAGACAGCTTTAGTGCTGCTCCATCCTCTTACACAGTCAACAAATAAATGCAAGGAGAAAAGGACAACTCTGTTTTTCAGTATAATAGCTTTTTAAAAAAAGTTTGTAAATAATTACAATTACCTTAACAACTTAAAGTCTGATATATTCAAGAACTCTGGCCAAAATAGACTAAAACATTTGCAAGCTCGCAGAAATTTAGAGATACTGAAATTCATATGATGCTAGAGCATTTTTCATCTTCTCAGCTGGGCATATAGCTGAAGTGACAATCACACTGCAGGATGACAGAGGATTGTAAAGGATTGCAGTATCAGCAATATCAGCAACTTCATTTAGGCAACTTATAAATACAAAGGAAACGAGCAGTCACGGGAACTTAAAGATGAATGGAAGAAAAAAAAAAAGACACTATAATAAATTACTGTTATACTTTTCCAAATGATAGTGCAGGAACAGTGCTAGGGAATCTCATGGAACTTACAGACCTACATTTATTTGGTGGGTGTTTGACACACTGTTACTTTACACTTGCCTGCTTTGTGGAGATGAATTTTCCCAGCTGCTGTTTGCCCAATGTCACCCTAAGTTGAAAGTAAATTCCCCTTTACTCTCAATGCTGTTTTATCCAAATATAACTGACATGAATAACATGGTAACAAACATCAGTAATTAAGGCATTTAAATCCAATTACTGACAAAAATGTTGCCACTCATTTATTCAAGGGAGACAGCCATCTCCTTCAGCAATTAGTGCTCTGCTGAACAATGGGAATTTCATTAAGCCAGCTGGAAAATATCAACCTTTTGTCTAAAATAAAAAGTATGTATAAACGATTACAACTGTTCTTCATGATGAATAGCTTGTGTTTTCCTTTGTACATAAAAAAATGGAAGTGAAAAGTACAACAAAATTTGTAAACACAAACAAAATTAAACAAGCAAACAAGATGACACCTGCTAAATAACGTCCTCATTGAGAGGGAAGAGGTGAATATTATTTTAACTAAACAAGAATTATTACCCCAATAGCCATCATAACTGCTGTTCTATTTCTTTCTATACTGACATATACAACAGTGTTCAAAGGCAAGAATACCAGAAGAAAATACCTTAATTAGCCTGTCAGGCATCTTGCACAATAGACGCTGCCCTAAATTAATTTCTCTCTGGTTCTGAATGTACCCACATGCTCAAATTCATTCAAAGTGACCAATTATGGAGAGTTCACCCACAATGGATAAGTCCTAGATTTTAAAGACAGTAACCACTAAAAAATACATTTCATATAATCACATCTCATGTTCCATTTGAATTTAATGCCAACATCCAACAAGTAACCTTGTTACACCTTTGCCCTGAAGCCTCACCACCAACCCATTTCTGTTGCCCCTGTAAGAAGATAGATGACAGCTCTCTCTACACTTCCCCTTAGCAAGACCAGTGCAGTCCCAGTAGATCCCAGCCTAACAAGTGGCTTTCCAGTCACCCAACCACCTCATTTTCTCCAAAGTCCCTCGATTTTTTCAGTGCCTCCTGCTAACAGGGATCCCCAGGAACAGCCATGGCATTCCAGGTAAGGGATATTTCTAAATTCTTCTTTCATCGAATCACAGAATGGTTTGGGTAATACCTTCAAAGACCATCTAGTTCCTGTCCCCATGGCCACCTTTCACTATCAGGTTGCTAAAACTCTCATCCAACCTAACTTAGAATGGTTCCAGGGATGGAGTATCTACCACTTCTCTGGGCAACCTGGGCCAGTGTTTCACTACTCTCAAGAAAAACGATTTCTTCCTACTATCACACATCTGAAAAGGGAGAAAACAGAAGTCAGTAACAGTCTCACCATGACCATAGACAGGGCTTCTCACAATTATCTCCAACCCTCCATTGTCCTGTTCAGCATCTACTCTGTGCGCACCTAGCACTATATTTTGCAATGTGTGTGGAGCTCAGCCATGCAGCAGCTCTACCTTCCAAGCTCATCTCCTTCTGTAGGAAAAAGCCATTTCTGCTGCCCTGCAGCAAGCACACTGCAGGAGGAAAGCACCCACTTTCTACTTGTCCTGGGAAGAAGAACTGGCTTATTGGTAGGTTACAGTCACTCTTCCTAAGCTAGGGTTGGCTCTGCGAAGTGGGTGTATCCTCGGCCATCAACAGAAGAGTTTTGTTCCAAATGTTGGCATTTCACCCATGATTTTGTGAGCCCACAACAAAAAAACCCCACAAAACGAAAAAACAAACACCACAACAAACCAAACAAAAAAACACAACCAACAAATGACCAAAAAAAACCCCAATATAAAAATATTAATTCTTTGCTTTCAGAAACAAGGTTAATTTCCCTCACATTCAGGTTGTTTCATTTGTCTAAGGGAATCAAAATACAGGATGCCCCAAGCCTCCACTAATGGCATGTAATGGAAAACCACATAGTGTTTTCTTACTCTTCCTTGTTGGTTTTCCACACATCTTCTGCTGATTTTTGCTCTACCACTTAGAACTGGACTTTAAACACAGTTCATAAAAGTATTTCTGAAAAACATGGCAAAGACAAACTTTTTCTGAAGATGTTCTTACTTGACAGAGTGAAACAAAGGGGAACCATCTCAGCATCTCCTGCGATGAGATTTATCAAAATACAGCTCAAAAAAACCCCCAACATTGAGGTCTTCAGACATCAAAGGATACGTTAAAGATGACATCAGTTTTCTGTTCATTGATTTTAAAAGGTTTTCGATATTAGCCAATGGGGCTTCCCTCTAATTTAGCATTTTCCAGCTCAGATTACTCCCTACCATGCAGGCAACACAATTCAAGCATGAACTAGCCAGCAGCATGCAGAGCTCATTATGAGTAACTGCTCTCTGAAGATGTGCAAAGTGAACACAGTTGACAAGTTGGATAAATTAGCCACTGTACAGTATAGAAAATAAGAGAATATATATGAGAACTGTGTGAATAGGAGAGTGAAGAGATGTTTGAGCAACAGCCAGAGTGCTCCAAGCTCTCTTTAAAAAAAGAAACAATATTAGGAATTAAAAAAAAAAAACCCAAACAAAACCAAAACACACACACACAAAACCCAATCAACTAAAAAAAAAAAAACCACAATCAAAGAAAAGAACAATAGAAAATAGTTTTGACACGTTTCACATAGGTAAATACTGTTACATACAGTATGGTACATCGCAACACAAAGACCTCCTTAGCTTTTATGAGCAAGTTCACATAACACTCTTCTAAGTAGGTAAGTAAAATGCCATGGCCATTTTGTGTTCTCAGTCATTCTGTCACCTTCTTTTCAGTACACACCATATATTTAAATATTCTCTTCAGGCTAAGTAACTGCTGTTTAGCAACAAATTTTCTTGTTTCTAACCCCTAAGCAGAGCTCTTAGCAACACTCTTTTGACTTTAAAAGCATTGCCAGAAGGAACGACATTTTCCATTTTAATCAAAAGTTAAAGGCAGAAGCACTGAAGGGTATGAGGAGGATATCTGGCATTCAGCAGAAGTGTGCACGTTAAAAAAATTATTCCTTAGTAACTTCCACAAGTTATTTAAATTTTGGTCACAGCTTATGAGCAATTAAGATGGAATCAACAAATTAACAATATTTCAAAAGAACTAATGCTGCCTAACAGAAACATTTCAGTGACAGACTTCTCATCCTCATAAGCAGCAGGCTTAAAAGAGCTGAAGTACGTGTCTCACTGCAGCTTTGACAAGCTCCAACTGAATTTTTTCAATAAGCCCATTTACTGAAAACAAGCTAAAAAGTACAAACATTTAAAATAATTCTCTTTTATCATGTTCCCATAAAACAAGAAAAAGGGAAGAAAGCCTTGTTCCATGTCTCTCCTGGGATGTGGGGGAAGAGGTATTTTAAGTCCTTTTATGACATTTTCTTATTTGTTTCAGTGTTCTGATTCTTCTTACACTGACCTGAACTAATGGCTTAAAAATACATAAAGTGTCTTCTTACTTCTCTTAAGCTTAAGAGAAAACTCTGTCTGAGAGAAAGTTAGAGGTGTTCCTATCCAGCAGAAATGGGACTTCTCTGCTAAGCCTCTAATCTTCTAAACTTTAAAAAGTGCTTAAGTCCTCACCAGTTTTATAAACTTAATGCTATTAAGTGTCATCCCACACGCTGGCTTTCACCACCAATTTTACAGTTTGTAAAAAATCCTTCTAGACTAAATGTGAAATGAATCTGCTGAAAAACAAGTTCTGTTGGGAGCAATCTGTGGACTGCTCGCTGCCAAAAGCCAGTGCTATTCACAAAGAATAATACTAAGAGTGATAGCCCCGAGGCTGAGCAGAATTAAAAGTAAATACCTGTGCCTTCATCCATCAGAGGAGTGGCATAGCTCATGGGTGACGGATCTGAAGAAAGGTAAGAACTGCACAATACAACACTAAGCCCCAAATACACAGTAAGAAAAAAGGAAAAAAACAGAAGGGGATAAATTCCTTGGAACAGACTACAAGGAAGGAGTAGGTAGCACTTTGTATTTCTACTGGTTATAACTCAACATGAAGAAGGGATATTGTCCCTAGGTGAAGTCATAGGATTATAGAATAATAGAATGGTGGGGGTAGGAAGGGACCTTGAAAGATCATCGAGTCCAACCCCCCTGCCAAAGCAGGAACACCCAGGGCAGCCCACACAGGAACAGATCCAGGCGGGTCTAGAAAGTCTCCAGAGCAGGAGACTCCACAGCCTCTCTGGGCAGCCTGCTCCAGGCTCTGTCACACTTGCAGTCAAGAAATTTTTCCTCTTGCTGAGATGGAACTTCACCTACCTGACTACCATTGCCTCTTGTTCTATCACAGGGCACCTTCTGAGACAGAGCCTGGCCCCTTCTACTTGACACCCACCCTGAAGAGATTTGTAAACAAACCTAAGATCCCCTCTCATGCTTCTCTTCTCCAGGCTGAACAGCCACAGGGCTCTCAGCCTTTTCTCACAAGGAAGGTGATGTTCCAGTCCCTTCATCATCTTCATAGCTCTCCAATGGACTCTCTCTGGTATTTCCCTGTCCCTCTTGAACTGGGGAG
>VWZY01009687.1:7910-21286 GCA_013399075.1 Chloroceryle aenea
TTGGTTGGTTGGTTGGTTGTTTTTCCCAAGGAAAACTTAGAGGATAGATAATATATTAGTATTTTATTATAGACCTGTGTTGCATGGTTGTAGTAGTTTCTCATTTTCTGAAATCAGTGGCAAAGCCCTGGTTTAAGCCAGCAGAAATAAACCCATCAAGCGAGCCTACAATCTCATGTTGTAAATTTGTAATACTTTACACTGTGTTTACTGAAAGGAAAGAGAAATAGTGATCTCAGCATGCCATCTGCCAACTCTGCAGCTGACTGGCATGGGCTATGTCAGTCGAAGTGTGAGATATGTCTTTAAATGATTTTTGTATTTTTGGGGGGAGGAGGGGTGCGGGGTGGTGGTGTTGGTTCTGGCTTTTTGGGTTGCTTAGTAACAATATTGTGTGTGCAACTCAGTAGCGTCTGTGCAGAATGTGAGGTGTTAACATGTTTGTAAAAATTAAGACTCCAATTAGTGTTTCATCTGTGGAGCATAAAAATTAAATGTCTCCTTCCTCTCTCCCCCCTGAATTATGTGCCTCTAGAAAAAGTAAAGACAGATTTGTGTCCTAGAACAGTGAAAAAACATAAATTTGAATTTCAGTACTTCTCAAGTAACTAGGTTTTCAAATGGATAATGCAGCAGAATTAAGTAAATTGCAAAATATAAGTGGCTTTCAAAGGTCATGCTACTAACTGTGGTTAGTAGCTGCATACAGGGTAACGTCTGTGAACTATTAAACCACTGAACAAAACACTCATTGTCAGAAATCCTATTTGACAACTTGCAGGACTGTTAGAAAGATATAAAATAAAGACCTAGATACACTTTAACAGACTTCATACTCCATCCTTCTGGCTCCCCATAGCAGAAGGTTGACTGGACTTTATCCTCCTATTCAAAATGTATTAAAAAATAGGAAAAGCTAATACAGGATGAGTTGGACCAAGCCAGCTTCAGTAAGGAGACATACCAACCCCTGTATAGTCACTGAACAGTCAGTGGTGAGAAGTAGGCTCTCCCAGACAGTAAGTCATCTGCCGTCTTTTAGATGTGTGTCTTTGGGTGAGATGAATCACCTCTTTCTGCAGCGACTGAGCCAAATGTGACTAGACAACCTCTCACTTTTAAGGCAGTAAAAGTTTGGTGTGATTAATCCTACTCCCCAAGATTTGTGGTGAGCTTGTTTGTTTGTTTGTTTGTTGATTTTTTTTTTCCTGATGATACAGTATATTTTGCCTCTGATCTATTGTGGCAAATAAAACACTTTGAGAGGGAGGCATCTGCAGAAGTCCAGACTCAGACAAAGTTCACATTGACTCCAGTGGGAGAACAGGATGAGAAAACACTGCAGGACACTTGTCTTCCAGTAAGTGAAGTATTTTACTGTTCCTTTTCCTCATTGGAGACATTTTGTTCTGGCGGTTCCATTCCCTTTAATCACTGGCTAGAGATGGTGCCAGCATACAGTTAGGTATTATGCCCAGGGCCCATGGATTGTCACAGTAAATTCTGTGAAAAGACATGGTTTGATTAATGCCTACTGCAGGAGCTGAAGCCATAGCGCCAGAACAGAAAATTACTAACGGTCAACTCTTGCACTCTGCTCCTTTTATTTGGCAACGTAATAATTTCATCATTTTATCTGTAATGCAAGCAGCTGAGCTGATGTCCAGAAAAGCTGCAGTGGATAAGAGGGGACCTGCCCAGTCGCTGCTGCTGCCCCACAACTGCTTTTCCTGCCTTGGCCCCTTCAAAAGCAGCACAAGCAACAGGACTGAGCACAAGCCTTGGAAAGCTTCTGGGAGTCTTTTGGACTTCTGCTGGGATTTAAAGGAGTAGATCAACCTCATCCCTCCTCCATCATTATTTGTGAAATTCATTTCTCTCAGCATCTTCTGTACCTTATGTTTTAACTTGGCAGTTGTTAAGACTCTTGGTGAAATCAGTTTAGCTGTTTACTAGTACACCCACCTACCACAGGCAAGAATCTTGACAGCTCAGAAAAGCATTATGGAATTGTCCTCAGCTTTGAGTGGCAGGATGGATTTTTGAGGATCCAAGTGCTTGTCTGGTGTGAAGACTGTGCGAGGGATTTTGCTGGCCATGGCCTTCACAGTGTCTACCAGTGGCACCAGGCTGCTAGCATGGGCTCCAAACATCCAGAAGGCCACATGTCCACTGACTTCATGAAGCTGTCTAATATGAACACAAGTCTGATATCTTCCCAAAACTCTTGTACTTGAAGGGTGTTAGCACAGTATATATGTAAATAGCCCCGATGTGGCGGGGAATCATCACATACCCTCCATGCTGTGAACAGTCTGTGTATTCAGCGTGTCCCTGGAAATCCCAGGCTGGCTTCCTAATCCTGTACAAGCACAGACCACAATATCCCATGGCTCAGAGGGTATTTGTCTCAGTACAAAATGAGAGACAACATACAGACTGTTAGACGACTAGAGGAAAACATAAAAAAAAAACAAAATGGAAGCCAGTCAATCAGCTATTAGTCTTAGCACAGTGGCAGGTCTAACTTTGATGCAATTCTTTTGATCTTATGTGGGCTAAAAGCCCACATAAGGTAATGAAATTACCCACAAAGGTAATGAAATAGCTTGCAGCTGCTAAGGGCCAAAGAAGGGAAAGGTCTAAGTACTTCATTTGAGAATCAAAGAACTAGGTGATGGGGATTGCTGTGCTGGGTTGATCAGATGTAGAAGTTAACATCTTGTGCCAGATGAGAAATGTTGACTGGGGTATGTATTCAAAGGCATGTTGATGAAGGAAGAATATGTATGTCCAGTGTGATTGCATACACCAACGATTTTAAGCCTGGTATATTCTTGTCTGGATAAACATGCTGTTTCACTGTGGACCTCACCTATCCCAGTGAAGGTCAGTGCTGAAGCTTTTCTTCCTTTGGGTTCTGCTTTGTCTGTATGGTTATTCATTTGCATGATCCCTGTCTGTGGTATGAGCATCCACTTGGCATGAATTGGTGGTAGAATGAGGCCTTCAGTGATTCGTGCTAGGCACAGATATTCAGGATGCTTCCTCTCCACAAATTACATAGGATGTTTCCTGGTCTTTCCAGTTTTTTTTAAAGAAAGTTAATGTGAATTCTTGCGAACACCATCTTTTCTCGTCATCAGGGCAGTACTTGACAATCCTATGGCTATCACACTCAACACATTCTGCATAAAAGCAGGATTTAATACTCTTTTTAATGGTGATTTCTTAGCTGCTTGTCTCAATGTATCAGTAAACATGTTGACAAGAGCGCAGCTGTCTTTCTCAAATTAACAAGTTCACCCCTGTGTGAAAAGCCAGCTCTACTGAGGCGTAGCACAGACATGGTGAACAGTGGTGAGCTGGGCTTCTGCAAATGAATTGATGTTACTTCTTAGAGCACTGCAGCCAGATTTTCTCATTTTGACATAATAGCCCTGTGTAATTCTCCTTTCCTAGCTTTGATTTACCTTTTTGACAGCCTCTGCATGAGGCACTAGATTTGCTTCTGACTGACTGAGGCCAAGTAAATCGCAAATCACACTGTCACATCTGGGAATTCATGAGTTTTCAGCTCTGTAAAAGTACTTCTCCTCTGTGAATTGACAGGCTAAACCATATGTCTGTTGGAAAGAAGATCAAGGTTTGACAAAATCAGATTTTCTATTTATTGTTTTTATCTGATTTAATGATTTTAAAGTAGGAAATGTCTTCTTTGAGTATAATGGAAACACTTGAATTGACCAGTTGCATTTCCAGCAGAGTTTCATAAACTACCTTACATTGCACACTTTTGTGTAAGGCGTATCAGCTTAATTAGAAAAACAAAGCATGAAGTATGACCTGTTCCCAGTGTAGAGCTTCAGTGCTTTATAAAGCCAAGAAATGGTCCTTTGCTGTAAAAATACTGGTTTATGTAAGCAAAGGATTTATCTGTGTATTTGGGTTTGGCTTCTCTCTGTTGCTGTTATTCTTCATGAAGCAGCCCAGCTCTCTTCCAGTCCTCAGCCTGTCATTTCTTTTGTGCATCAAGTTTTCCACTGCCAGAATGTGTCACCTCTCACCCAGTCAGCTGTCCTACTTTGTTCTCGGTTGGTTTTCTGTGGCTGCAGTTGTACATCTGAGCTGATTAATGCAGCCCTGGAAGTCACACATCCCTCTTGAATAGGATGTATAGCTAGTACTTCCCTTCATTCTAGGGGAAGTTTTTATCACACCTGTATCTTTTAGTCAGAGGCTGAATGGAAAAATTTTGTTGGGGCGACTGTCTGATGTATACATATTGAGCAGACCATCTCCCATCCTTCAGGGGAGATGTAACATACTACTTGGCTACTGTTCACTTCCTTATCCAGGATATTTAACATATATTTATATATAATAAATATTTTTTTTATATATATCACCAATATCCAGGAATAGGAGGGTTGTATGGGACTTTTTTTAAGTATTCTTCTAACATTCCTGTGGTATGACACAGTAACAGCTGTTTTTCTCTCTGACATCCTGCAGGCAGTGTTTGTGTGACAAGAAAACCACATAACAATGAAAAAATTCACACTGTTTGATTTTGTGAATGATAATTCACTGCAAATTGGAGAGACTTCATGGATACAGGATCTTCCTAGTGATGAAAATGAACTAGAAAGACTTCTGAAATCAAATGAGCATGTGCTAGTAAACTGGCCCGTGGGAGAAAGAAAGACAGAAAAGCACCCGGTGAAAGTTGTGTACATGAGTGGTGAGTGTAGTTCCAGAGCATTTGTCTGATATGAAATTTTAACCTAGTTTAAAGGTATTGATAACCTGAATTTCTGTTCTTTGGCTTTTTTTTGCCCATCACTTCAGATGACCCCCAAGAGCTGGTGGAAATGATGCAAAAAATATTACGAGCAGATGAAATTACAAAAATACAAGTCCTTGGAAAAGAGAAGAGGAAGAGGATAGAAATTATATTCTCAGAAAGTGAGGACAGTGACCTGGATAAAGAACAGGCAAGTTTCTGTCTTTATGTGCCTGATATTGGTAGGCCCATAACAGAATGAAATCGACTGTAACTATTGATTCTTCACAATATAATACACAAAATGTGTAGTAAAGGTAGCAATACAGATTGTCTTCACATGATACCTCAGCACAATAAGCTGAAAGAGTAATTAGTTAGGCAAATAGATTTTGTCCTTTGCTATTTAAAGAGAAAAGTGTTATCCAAGACTTGGATACTCTGTAGCTCCATTACATTTTCTCTTGTAAGACCCAAATATGACCAGGTTTTCTGAGCTTTTCATAGTGCTGAGATCTGCAGTGACAAAATGTAGGGAAAGAAAACATAAATCTGACTGATAAATTACAAATGTTTTTTCACAAATTCTAACCAAGAATGTGAAGAGCACGGTGAATAGAAGTCTATGGTATACTATGAGATGCTGTAGGGAAAAGCTCTGTAGGAATGCAAAGGCACTGTTATATTCTTGTTTACAGAGGAAGATGATGAAGCATACAAAAAGAAAGAAATCATTGCAGGCATCTGCTCCCACCAACATCCTGAGTCAGCTTGAAACTTCTTTAATTAACAAACAGGTAAACATCTCCTCTTGAGCAGCTTCAATATATTAACCAAAAGCAAACTGAAATGTATTTGTGTAGGGGGGAGTAAGACTTTTGTTTTAGTGAAATTAATTGTTCCAAGAGATTCTACCTTAGAAAGCTGGTGAATGTAGAACAGAGAGAAAAGTACCTAACAGTTGCATTTTACACTGACATTGCTTTTTCAATATTAATAGGAATGGAAATAGTTATGTTCAGTAACATCTGGTATTAAAATGCACTGAGTCTGTTTATACACTCTGTGTTCAAATAAAATATTCTGATTCAGCCATGTATTTAATGTTAGTTTTAATGCTTTAACTTTATGTTGGTATTGCTCTAGATAGCACAGTTTTGTGTTTTGGGTTTTTTTTTTTCAGAGAGAACCGTATTCAGGAAGCAACTTTCTGTACAGTGAAAGTAGCAGTGATGATGAAGAGCCTTTATTTCAACTATCCAAGGTAGAACTGTGTGCCAAAATAAAAAGTCTCAAGAGGAAGCTGACAGACACCATGAGAGAAAACTGCCGCTTAAGGCAGTCCCTGGTGATGCTTCAAGGTAAAGTCAGGGGAGGTATTTTGATGAAGGGGAAGGCCTGAAGGTCACAAAAAGCTTGATTTATAAGAGGCCATTTGGATGGGAATTATGGATGCTCAAGCACCTGACACGATCAAGGCCTACCATTAGCACCAAAGGCTTTGATACATGGCAACGTTTAATTCCAGTAGCACTTAGAAAAAATCTGCCTCCCATGGAGGCCATGCAATCATAGCGTTAGAAATGGGAAAAATCTGTCTAAATCCTGTCAGTTGTTCCCAAGAGAACCTTTCTGAATGCTGTGTATAACCATCGCCTGAGCTCAAACACTCCACCAACCAGTCCAACTAACCTTATTTATTAGCAGCCTTTCTTGATCTACTGATTTTTATTTTTTATTCTGCAATTATTTAATTCCTAATTACTTTGGCAGTTCCTCATTATTGATAATCCGAGTTAGTTCTAGGTACAATACATTTAGTCACAGAATCACGCAGATTCTGTCTGACTAATACATTTAGTCCTTTCCCAGAAGTGAACCATTTTCTTCTTTTAAAAATAAATCCTTCATCACTTAGTGATCATCTTTAAAGCCCCTCTTACTTGTCCCTGTCCCTTACTCTGGAGCAGCCAAATCTGAATCCAAAATTTCAAAACACTAGTGAAGAATACAATTTCAAGAAAATTTGCTCTTTCCCTGTGTCAGCTACATCATACTATCCCCAGACAGCCTATTTCTTCTTTTTTTAGTTGTCATATGATTTTGAAAGTGCTTATCAGTTTAATTGCCCACCTGATTCCATCCCATATGTTATTCAGCTTGGTTTGACTCATTCATCTCCACNTACTTTGTCAGTTATCTGGTGAGTTTTCCTACACATTTAGGACCATTTGGCTTGTATCTTCGGGACCTGTATTAGTCTTTTACAGTATTTTCTGTAATGGAGTGATTCTATATCTTGCTGATTCTTCATCTCTTGCATCCTTTTTTGCTCTGAATTGATTCTTCTTAATGGACTCAATGAAAGTTTATTTGAAAATAAATATTACTTAGGGAAAATATTTTAAAGATACTCTCAATAGATAAAAGAGGAAAAAAGTGTATGCAGTCTCTGTAAATTTTTTGAAGTGCGAAGAAAAATCAGACATAACATTATTTAGACAATATTAAGTAGCTTTACAGACTTGTAGAGATGTTGAGGTAGCAAAAAGAAAAAAGAAGAATAGCTTGCTTAGGGCCATGATGGCCAATAACTAATGATTCCTTTTGGCCTTGCAAAGAACTGATCTATCCTATTCCAGAAACAGAGGGCAGATCTTTGTGGGTGGGGACAGCAGAATGGGAGGAAAACGTTTGACAGGTTAGGATAAAAGTATGTTGAAGCATCTTTGATGACTACTTCGACTCTTTTGCATTATGACAGGAATCTAATTGCAAAAACGTACATGCTTGCTTATGTAATTAGAATTTGAAAGCTTAAATTACTGTTTTACCCCTCACTTTACATTTGATTTCAGTGTTGCCACAGGCAGTCACCCATTTTGAGGAACTGGTAGGGATGGCTGAAGCACTGCTCAAAGGGGGAGTGACATCATCTACATCCAGTCTTCATTCACATGCTGTTTGGAAAGCATCTAACAATTCATTAGCAGATTCATATGCAGCTATGCATAGTAACTCCAGCTCACCAATAACTTTGAATGTGGAAGATGAGGAGCAACAGACTGAAAAACAGGTCAGTTAAAAGGCAGTTTAAGACATAAAAATTACAACTTTATACAGTACAATTTTTACTGTTATAGTATAATAAATATAAAAAAATAAGCATCAGGTAAAAATAATTTTCTCATCATTCAATTGATGAAGTGATTAATGAGCTGCTTTTGTGCAGAGGACTCTTTCCATTAGAAACCTGAGGCTTTAATTCAGTGTTCTGGTACACTCCCAAACTCGCTTTGATTCCAGTGGCTTTACACATCTGTGACTTAAGGCAGAATGTGGGTGCATGAAGAAAATACTGATAGCCAGGGATAACTTCCAGCCTAATGTTTTGGATGCCAAAAGGGAATGGTAGTGTTTCAAATCTGATCTACAAATAATACCAGGAGTCTTTTTAAAGTGTTAATAAGTAGATAGAGAACAGTATGTCTCTGCTCTCATTCCAGACACTGGACAACCATAAAGTAGAAATATCTCTATAGAGAGACACCAGTCAGTGGACTTGTGTGTCAATGCATTTTTGTGTGAATTTTCAAGGTATGTTGTTTTGACTGAATACTGCAATATATAAAATTTGATTTAACATCTCCAAAGAAATAACAAAAAGCTAATTTTCTAAGCAACCTAGCCTTACTTAATAGAAGCAGATCAAAACTGCCCAATAGGAGAGTTCAAATACTTTGGCTGGACAACTGATGCATGTGGAAGTCAGTCTCAAATCCCAGGATTAGATGTCACAGTTCCTAGGGTGTGTCTGCTTGGAGGCAGGAATATTAGCTTGGGCATAGTGCCATGCCCCCGAGACTCTACAGAATCCATGCCAGAACTGGAGGACCACAGCCAGCCTGCATGGAGAGCAAGCAGAAGGATTTAGCTATGTCTGACCATGTCCTGTCTCCACTAGTGAGTCATAAGGATTGCTTGGTGAAGTGTTTGCTAGGATGAATGGGGTCCTTAGTCTGCCCCACACTTGCTTCTGAGAAAATATCAACCTGTGCATATAGTTCCAAATGTTGAGTTGTTGAGCAAGTTTAGCGCTGATCTCAAGCACATGGTTTGCAAGGAGTTCTTTTGAAATTGTGGCTTTAAAAAAGGAAATAAAAAAGATATTTCAGAGATAATACTAGATAATATTTTTAAAGGATTGCAGTTGTTATGCCTATGACCAATTTTGTTTTCCAGTTCAAGATCGAAAAGTGGCAGATTGCGCTTTGTAACAAGAGCAAACCTCAAAAGTTTATAAATGACTTGATGCAAGCACTTTATACACACGAATACATGGCTACACACAGCCTGACAGGTGCAAAGTCTTCCTCTTCAAAGGACAAAGCGGCAAAACCGGCTATGAATCAGAATGAAGTTCAGGAAATCATAGGTGATGGCTTGTTAACATTACTCCATGTGGCACTGACTTGACAGAGGGCTTTCTCTGAGGGAGGGGCTGTAATGCTTAACAGCTGGTCTACTCAGGTGATGTGCTGTTTCCTATTTCCTTCTTCAGTTACATAATTTTTCCAACCATCTGTTACAAATACTGCCCGTAAAATGCTAATTTCTATTGTGTGAATTTTATGGGTTTTAAGTGGCTGCTCAAGCACGGTGATACTGTAATTTTTTTAGTCTTTGAAAGGTTAATCTACATCAGTCAAATCTGGAGCATGATGAATAACAGATAAAGGAAGACAAAGAGAGGACACACTTGGATCAAACTTAAAATTATGTCTGCTATATTGTCAAGCTAGCGAATGTTATGAATTCTGACATTTTAAATAGTGCTGGAGGCAAAATGAGATAAGTATAGAAGACAGTGATGAGAGAAGCAAACAAAATTTTTTTTTATGTTGAGGTTTAAGGCAGAAAATGTTTTGTTTGGTGCATAGGAAAGAGAGTAATTTCAGATGGAAATAGCAGTTCTAAAGAAAATAGTATTTTGTGAGCACATTAAATCTGATTTTTATTGGGTTTGCACCTATAGCTTAACATTTGAACAACACAGCCTAAATTCCTGTGCTGGAATCCCTCCTCCATTGCCATTCCCTTGAACTTCCCCAGTTCTCTCAGTTCCTTTCCCAGTTTAGCTCCAGATCCTGCACCTTGGTCCAGTGTTGTTGAAGTTGGCCAGCAGTTTCAAATTTATGTTTCAGAAAGCTCTTAAGAATCTATCTAGGGCATTGAATACAGCATGCTGTGCAGAATTCGGTGACAAAGGGGAGCCTACAGAGAAGTAAAAAAAGTTTGTTAAGGGAAATGAGGAGACTCCTTAATTAAAATAGAGAAATGTCAACATTATACAAGAGAAAATTAAAAATAAGAAGGAAGCTTGGGACTTCTGAGGCTGTAGAAAAGAAGTTAGTAGATCAGATTATTTAAATAAGATGGAAACTCTAAGACTTCAAAATGAAATGAAAGGGTGGAAAAAATCAAGGGAAGGGAAGATGATGGAGAAGAGGGGCACAAGAATCACCTTCCTAGTGTTGAGCCCTGATGGTATAGCGTTCAAAAATGTTATCCGGGCAAAACAGAAGGGACATTTTTAGGGAAAGAGATATCACCTGCACATTAAAATTAATGAATAAATCCTGCAAGTTTCAGAGGCATGAGGACTGACAAGAATAGCAAAAGAATACTCTGATCAAGAACAGAACAAAGGGAGAGGAGATGAGCAAACACAAATCCCTGACTCCACAAAGCCCTTGTGCCACTGGAATTCCCTTTGAATCTGCCAAGAGCAGGCACAGAGAACAGTGAGAGCTGGAGCATGCAAAATCTATGAAATAGTGAGTGAAGACAGCGAAGTAACTAGAGCTGAAGCTGAAGTAGCTGGAAATTTCAAAGATGCAATAAGTTCATTTTAGATCACATATCCGTTGTTTCTGTGATTTGGAAGCCTCATGTGTACACCGTCTCTTCATTTTGCAGGAATCACAAAACAGTTGTTTCCAAACACAGACGATGCTTTAATTAGGCGAATGATGGGACAAAAATTGAACAATTGCACGAAGAAGCCAATTTTAAGTAAAGATCTTAACTCAGGTGCTTTTCAGAAGCATAGCTTTTGGTAAGTCTTAAAAAAAAAAAAAAATAAAATTGTAGCCAGCAATATATAATTCCATATATGTGGTAACAAAATCTGAAGGCTAGAAGAGTCTAAATTATTGGGGCAGAGGAATTATTAATTAACAGCTTGTTTATTATGGGCATTCTTACCTCGTGAGCAAAACCAGTCTAAAGCCACTGATGGTAGGGATGAGTTCAGCAAAGTCAGCTATTCATGTAGCACTGTTTCCACATGTACCAAATGTATGTATCACAGAATAGTTGAGGTTGGGATGGGCTTCTGTAGTAATCGGCTAGTTCAACACCCACCGCTTAAAGGACAGTCACCTAGACCAGGTTGCTCAGGGACACAGACTGAGTATCCCCAAGGATGGAGACTCCCCAGCCTCTCTAGGTGACCTGTGCCAGTGCTTGGTCACCCTCACAGAGAAAAAGTGTTTCCTCCTGTTCCTCCTGTATTTCACTTTCTGCCCATTGCCTCTTGCTCTGCCACTGGACGCCACTGAGAAGAGACTCCATCTTCTTTACACCCTCCCATCAGATATTAGTAGACATGCTTAAGCCTTTCTGAGGCTAAACAGTCCCAGCACTTTCAGCCTCTACTCAGGAAAATGACCAGAGATTAAAATCAGTAAAATGGGGAAAACAGATTTGTCCTAACTTAGACTTTCCATACAGAAGTAGTATTTTACTTCTTAGTTGAGTTATCTTGCGCATATTTTAAAATCTATATTTGCAGCTCTAAGACATAACAAAAAAACCCAAAACTAACAACAATAACCACACCAAGACATTTGACTATGTTACAACACAGTTGTTTGAAAGTAGCAGTACTTTGCTACTAAAATTCCTCTCTAAGATTCCTGATAGCACTCCATGGACCACCAGGGATCTATGAATTACTACTTGAGAAATACTCAGATAATATCTACTATACACAAGTTTTCCCATCTGGAAACAATAAACAAATGCACCAGCCTACTAAAATACAGTTTACTATGTTGATGCTTTTCTCCTAGAGAGGAGAAGGCTTTGTGAAACAAAGGTCCTCTGTATTTGTAACATACAGTGTGCATTGATTCACTGTAGTATTTTTTCTTGTCCTTGACACAGGTGGTAAAAATAACAGTGCAGAAACACAAACCCTGTCTTCTTTGAAAGTATTAAGCCAGAAATATTTTATATTTAAAATCCTTATCTTCATCAAACACATCCATAAAATTTGCTAATTCCCAAGTCTTCTGTACAGACACAGTATTCCTGAAGGATCTTGAGACAGCACTGTCACAGTTCTAGGTTGTTTTTTTTAATACTGCCTAGAGAGTTTTCAATTTAAAATTGAGCTCCTAAAAAGGTCTTTATTTCTGTTATTGATAAGTGCTTATGTAAAATCCAGTCCAATGACAATTGAAACCAATGCAGGTATTTTCAGCATAGTCTTTCTTGAACTGGATGCTTTTTAGAATGCATTTATAATGGATTGATTTTACATGTGTTCAGAATTTCCTCACTGTACAAGCATTTAAGTGCTTTCTAAGTAATCAAGATAACGGTGGTGATTCTTTTAACACAGATGACACAAGTTTTCACTGTAAGAAAATTAGGAGAATTAAAAGTCTTCATAATTTCACTGTTACTTCTTCAGTTCTCCTTCCAGCAATTAAGTACAAAGAGGGCTCA
This sequence comes from Chloroceryle aenea, assembly GCA_013399075.1. Lineage (NCBI taxonomy): Eukaryota > Metazoa > Chordata > Aves > Coraciiformes > Cerylidae > Chloroceryle > Chloroceryle aenea. The sequence goes on from VWZY01009687.1 coordinate 20,494, forward strand.
AGTGAAGATCCTGTTGTGGAGTACCTTTAGTGACAACTTACAGACAAGTTACTTTTAAAACTGGTGATACTTCAGGTTAGATCTCCTCCCTTGCTGCTGCTCCTTCCTTGCCCACCTCCTTGGCCTTACCACAGAATAGTTAGGATTTAAGAGAAGGAGTTTGAAGTCAAATCCAGCGAGAGAGGCTGGCATGAAACAAGGGAAAATGGAATGTGTCGATGAAAACTAGTTAACTAGTTAATAGACCTTGCTTCTCAGAAACTAAGAACAGCAGAAATTGTGCATTTAATGTTGATGTCTCAAGCTTAGTTATAAATTGTCTCAACAGTGGTTCAACAGCTGCTCCTCAGGGCATTATCTCTTCGGCTGTTCCTCCCAGTACACAAGACCAGCAGGATGATGATTCACCAGCTGCTAATGCACAAATTCAGCAAAGTGGCAGTCGTCTGACTCCTCCACCTCCCACCCCATCAGGTCGGCAGGAGTGTTTCAAGCCCACTTCTAAACTGGAGTCTCAACTCGCCAGAAGCTCACCAGCGCCCTCTCCCAACCACGGTTGCGGACAAGATCTCAGGAATTCAGACAAGGAATGACAGAAGCTATTTCAAGTTCTCAACGGAGATTAAGGAGTCGTATAAAATAAAAAAGAAATAATATCTAAATGGGCCTAGCAACAGTAGACAGAGATACTGCAAGAACAGAAGCCTGAAAACCTTTTTCTCAAACAAATGAAAATCCCACAGCCTATTTAAAAAAAAAAAAAAAAAAAAAAAATTTTTTATAAATTTTTTGT
>VWZY01009687.1:29027-43305 GCA_013399075.1 Chloroceryle aenea
CTGCTACGTGTAGCTACATCTGCTGGAGGGATAGAAGTCTTGGGGTGCCCTGTAGATTAGGCCACGTTTTGCATGTTGGGAAAAATACAGTAGCGTGATTGATTCAAAAGGATTATCATTTATTCTGGCATTACTGATAACGTAGCAAAGAAGCTTGTGGAGTGCTGATAGGCTGCAAAGCCAAAGTAGGCCTAAAATGAAAAATGCCGTGTAGTTGAAACTTAAAAAATAAAATGATGAAGCATGTTTTGTTTTTGTTTAGATAATGGAGTCTCAAAACTCTGTCAAGGTTGGAGAGAGTAAAACACCAAGTGAAAGTGAAGATGAGATTGAGTTCGTTGGAGTAAGTAGACTTTCGTACTGGAAATGCGCTACTTGTGCTGGTAAATTTGTAGCCCAGTAAAATAGCAGGGGATCTTTGTGTACTGCGTCGATGATCTCAATTATATTTTGACGTAAGGCATTACTTTTGGATTTAAAGATAATTAACTTTGTGAATCATTGTGGCAGATAAGAAGCTTATCTTAAAGGTTTATGTGTCCATTCTTTGGAGGGGTATAAGATGATGTCAGCTGGTCCTATAGAGAGAAAGTAGACTTGAGTATCTGTTGTGGTTTAACCCCAGACAGCAACTAAACATCACAGTCACTTGCTCAGTCCTCCCTGCTCCCAGACAGATGGGGAGAACTGAAAAAAAGTAAAACTTGTGGGCTGAGATAAGAACAGCTTAATAACTAAACTAGAATATAGCAATAACAATAATAAACCATATAATAATTGTAATTAAAATGTAACAGAGAGAGAAATAAAGCCCAAGAAAAGGCAAGTGATGTACAATGCAGTTGCTCACCGCCCACTGATAGATGCCCAAGCATACTCCCCTGCCCCAGCCAGCTCTGCACAGCTTCTTTACTAAGCATGATGTTCTGTGGTACGATTATCCCTTTGGCTGGTTGGGGTCAGATGTCCTGGTCGTGCTTCCTCCCACCTCGTGCACTCGCGTGCTGGCAGAGCATGGGAAACTGAAAAATCTTTAACTGAGGATAAGTGCTACTTAGCAAAAACTAAAACATTGGTGTGTTACCAGTATTCTTACACTAAATCCAAGACACAGTGCTGTACCAGCTACTCAGAAGAAAATTAGCTCTATCCCATCCAAAACCAGGCCAGTATCCCAGCAGGGGGTTACAATGATAGATGAGGTACATGAGAAATTACTGCAGATGACTTTTCTGGTAATCATGCTGCATGGGATTTTGTTTCATCAATAGTCCAACAGGAGTTAATGGAATAAAACACTGCTCACTGAAAAAAAATACTTTGTTTAGAAGAAGAGCAAGGAAATAATGGGTTAGAGGCCTTAAACAGTCTTCTCAAATTGTGAAACACTGTACAACAGCTACAGTGCCTGGTGTAATGCTGACTTGTGGCTTATGTGAATGTAACTTTTAAGGCACTTTTGTCTGTTGAATATTCAAGAAAGGCAGAATGCTTTTCATGCTGCTGGTATTCTGGCCTCAATACATTGTCAGTGAAGAGGTACTAGATGGCAGGGATACATGCAAGAATAGAAAGATGATTTTCCCCTAAGGAAGAAGTCATACGAATAGGATCAAGTGATTAATTAACGCCAGGACTAATAGGCTGTTTTCCTTTGGATTTGTCTTATTTTTAATACTGCACAGTAACTGTTGTGGTTTTTTTTTTCCTCAATGTTGTATGGTATTTGATTACAGCCTAAATTCGGTGTACAGATTTTTTCCTGTAGGGGTATTTAGTGCTCAAGGATAAGGGACATGTATATTTTTGCAAAAAGTTTATCTATCTTTTTATCTCTTAGATTTTGTCTTTTAGTTGATTTGGTCAAAATTGTCTAATGAGTTCAAAGTTCATTATCCACACACACCCCAAAGCATTCATGTGTGGCATGATTGTGTAATCTTCATTTTCTTGAAACACTGGGCAAAGAATGAGGAAAATACTATAACTTTCCATGTGTAATGACCAAAGAGCTGTTGGAGCACCAAGAGCAGTAATTGAAAGAAAAGAGAGGAGAGACTTAGTATAAATCAGCACTTCTGCACCTTTTTTTTTTCTTCTTCCTTCCTCTTGGTTTCACCTGTCAATAACATGGAGCCTTTGTTGTCCTGGTGATGATTGCTTCTGAGAGAGGCTGCTGTATATAGGAAGATGACTGTGCTCAGGCTTGTTTGTGCAGGATTAATATTTTAGGATGAGGAGCTTACTGTTGTCATTAATAAATACAAAAAGCAAGGTGTGTGACCTTGGGCATGACCTGATGTCAGTAATGGGTTGTGGGATCTCCCATTTGCTTCTCAGTGGGAAGGTCAACTTGGACTTTGCAGAAAGTTTTCTAAACTATTTGGCTAGCTTTAGATTGTCGTTTCCATGGAAGTATGTAGGCTTCATAAAAGTAGTGTGTGAATGTGACCTGATCATCCACATACTGTTTTCTGCATGTCCTGAGGACCTAGTGCTCCAGGTGGATCTACAGAAATTGGAGAAGTCACTTGGCTATCTCTACCTGTTCTCATTTTGATAGAAACCTAATACCTGTAGTCTGTGTGATCTTTTATTTTTTTTTCCTTAAAAGTTGGTTGCATTTAGGTGTGATTTATTTTTTTTTTCCTGTTTGGTTTTGGGGTGTGGTGGTTTTTTTTTGTTTTTGTTTTTCCCATTTCAATCACTTGTCTTAGGATGTTTGAATCCTTACTGTAGGACTGTGACAAAAAGTCCTCATTCGGTGGAGGAAAAGCAGTATCTGCTGCTGCCAGAGTTTTTGAGCTTTACAGTCAGATTCACTCTCATTCAGGAAACTTAAAACTGTTCTTCCAAATTTTCTACCTTTTAATTATGCTTTGAAATGTATCTTGTCCACTTAAAAATCATTAAATTTGAAGTTTTGTCTACCATCAGAAAGATACAATTTAAGCTACAATGCAAGCCATTATTCCTAATCCTTAGTTAGGATAGGGTGATCTGGCCCCCATTCTGTTCCCTTTGGAAGGATAAGGCAAGAGTGAAGAGATTCATGGGGTCTATAGCACTTAATTAGACAGATTGTTCATTTTGCCATAATCTGCACTGAAAACACTGGACTCCTCCTGAATTGTTTTGTGGTGTTGGTGTTTTTAATGGTATCAATCCACTCCTATTTTTTTCTGACTAATCGCTTTAAAGATAAGACATTCTGTAGCTCTCTTGAAAACTGTGACTTATTCCTGGTAAAGTTGGTGGCTTTTCTGGGCAGTAGAAGCTCTTACCTTTGTTACTCCATGTAGCACCTCAAAATAATACATAGTTTTATAAACTGTTTGAATACCTGACTTTTCTGTTGTGTAACAATGATAAACACTGTTAAGGAGGGGATTTGTGCTTATTTTCTGTTAAGTATCTCTAAAGATTACATATCCAAAGTAAAACAACTAGACAATTGAAGATCTGTGTATTTTAAAATTAATTTTTCTGGTGCAGTGTTACATTTACATAAAGTTTTCTTCACTGTGGGTGATTTTGATTTCAAAGGGCTGAATTTGAAGGAAAACATACTTCCACAGGCCCTGGCTTATTCGATAATGATTTCTAAACGGCTTTCAATTTAATCTGGGAAGAGCAAACGTACCTCATATACTTTGCAGCTTTTCCTTTTTAACGTGTTTTGGCTGCACTTCATAACAAAAGACCACAGCCTCTTTCTGTCCTGGAAGAGTTGGAGCAGCCACTTAATTTCTTGAAAATTAATGTTGGTTTTTATTTCAAACCTGAAGAGGACTTGTGGCTTATGCAGGGAACTGATAATACTAGAAAAAATGATTCGTTAAAAACAATTGCAGCTCTTTGAATTCCTACAGATATCTTAATCTTGATTTGCCTTGTAATTGTTTTTCAGTAGAAATATCTGAAGAACACTTGGCCCTGGGATATACCAAAATCAAATGATTTTCTGAAACATGTTAGTTACCATTATAATATTTGGTTTCCTTTCCCCCTGAGGTGTTGAGTTTTAGATATACAGACTGGAGTATTTTTCTCTCTGGCTTTCAGTTGCATCACAGCAGGAACAAAATAAAATTACAGAAGTGTTACAAAGCATCTATTTTATTTTCGCTTCCAACCCAAGTCATTCAAGGACTTGGATTTTTTTCTATTTGCTAGGTTACAGAAATCAAAACTTTCTCAGTGCATGTTGGGTCACAGCATCGGTCAGTTTCTCAGCAGTTTTAAAGCTTGAGTTTTGCTGGGACAAAGATTTAGGGCACAAATAGTACAACTTGCATCAGCTTTTTAAAAATTTTCATGTAAGCTTGTTCCGTGACTATGTGTGTTTACATGTGTATACACAATTATGCTCACATAATTTTGTCGAAGATACATTATGTCTGTGCTCACATATTGAAGCTAGTTTCATGTGTTCTGTACACCACTGTGTGTATAGTTATGCAGAAGTTTAATTGTGCTTTTTAATAAACTGGGTATTTGGTGTGAATGCATGTAAAGCTTAAAACCAAACAAACAAAAAAACTGGACCAGGTGTCTGTTAACTAGGCCTGGTTACCCAAAGGTTGATTGAAATGAGGGAGGGGAAGAAAGTGTGACCACAGTTTAGGACTTTGAGAACTTCTGGAGGCGGTAAAATTGAGCTTCACAGAACTTGAAAAGTAACTGTCCTTGGAGATTAAGATGATGCTTTATCTTTACTCGCTAAAGATAAAATGGATTTGATCATAATAACTGTTAAAATTGGTATTTTGCATAGCATTGTGAAATTAAACTTTTGTTGATATAATGCTAATGCTTTCAACCAAAGCTGTGAATAACAGCAGAGGCACCCCAGCTGCCTGGGGACTTAGAAGGTAATTTTGTACCAATTAAAACCTAGAAATTCCTTCAGTAACCAAGCTAGCTGTGATTTTTAGCCTTTGGTTTATTGCTCAGTGGCACGACTGTTGGCTGGTGAGAAGAGTGGCTTTCAGAGTTTGTTCAGAGAAATAAGTGAGAAGTGGAGTGTGGAGGAAGGGAGCTGTTGGGTTGTTTGGTGATTTTTGTTTTGTTTTGTTGAAAGTGAAGGGTCCACTTATAAGATGCAAAGACTGACCATGTCTTAGTATCGAGCACTGTTGGCTTTCTGGGCACCAAGTATGCCAGTATAGTCAGCTAGAGAGACTGCAACTTTCACATCTGCTCTGAGTGCTGGTTCATGTCGTTTCTTCTGTAATATCAGGCCTTTGTGTGCAAAGATAACTTTTTGGCTGGTAGCTGGTGTTCATCTTGTGGGGAGATAGAGTTTGATGAAGCTGACTGATCCTCAACTTCCTAACTATTCTACAGTAATGGAAGCCACAGAGAGTTGGGACTATCTTTGCATTATGCTAGTGTTTAGGTTAAGTACTTATTTTTTTCCCATCTGGTTAAACTTTTCTGAACTTTGAACTTGGGGCTCGCTCTGTGCAAAGATGAGTCAACAGAGCAAAAGCTGAATTCCTGCTCTTTCTCTCCATGTGGTACAGGAGTATTAATTGGGAATATTTACTGGCAATACGTGCTCTCGCTCGCTGGGAAAAGGCTATGTTTCACCTGGCACCGCTTCTTCAGTAAGATTAAAAATATAGGAAGTACATCTGAAGCTATGGCTTGCCTGTGAATGTTTAAAGAGCAGAGTAGTCCTAGACTCTGTTTACCTCCACGAGGATGATTTCTGTCCTGGGGTTTTGAACTTCTGCTTTCATTTTGGCATCAACACCTTTTGGCAGAGAGGAGCACTTCTGTCTCAGGATAAGTCCATGCAGAACTTACTGTCTCTTTAGAAGTAGTATTTGGAGTCTTTTCTCTGTAATGGCACTCAGCTGGGATGGAGCTAAGCTACTGTTGTGACATTTAATGACGGCTTTCAATTCAGGTTTCTCATGTATTGACATAAGCAGTTGCTCAGTGGATATACTTGGGATAGGTTTGTACAGTTTTTACTCATTTTTTTAATACTTTCTCAAGATAACACTTGTAGCACATACGAGTTTTTGATTTGACCCAGGATTGTAGTTCATACACTCTTAATTCCGGTACTTTTTAAAATATCCAAGGATAAATTGCTAATCAATGAAACGCAAACTAGCTTAGAGAAATGCTGTGTTTCAGGCTTGCATTATTACTCAGGAGTGTGTATAGGCAGATGGTGGGGTTCTTGTTTGAGGGGTTCTTTTTCCATTTTATTTTTGTGGAAAATAAAGAGTACATACATTTAAGGAGTCATTTTCAAGAATTACCATATTGCATTTGAGTTTGAACTGGAATGCAAGCCCAAAAATTGTGTAGTAAGAGGCACAGAATTTGGAAGGGAAAACCCAGAATGTTTAATGTATGCAAACAATATTTAAACAAGTGTAATGTTACCCATATTAAATTGAATTTACTGTTCTGGTTACTAGAAATTCCTGAGTTTGAAAGCCAGTTACTCTGCTTTTCAGCTTCCATTTCCTAACTTAATTAGTTGCTGAACCCAGGGAGTAAGGGAACAGTAGTAAGAAGAATCTCTACATTTGAAGAAGTTACAGCTGTTAGGATCAGAGTTGAACATTTCAAAACACATTATTGAACTGATTGGACAGCCAGGTGGCCTGAGTGTGGTTTTGAGCTGTTATTTCCTAACACCTGTTGTTTAATTTAATTTCCTAGTAGTTTATAGAGGGTGTCAGTTTCTACAAAAGCAGATCTTTCCTTGTATTTATTTATTTAAGATTTCATCTAGAAAACTATGTTCTCTCTATTTAATCATAATAAGCTAAGCATTCTTTTAGCGTAGTTTGAGGCCTGCAGCTTGTCACCTGCCCAGTATCTCATCCCTCTTCCTCCACAAGTGAGAAAATGAGGACTGTTTATGCCTGGCCAGCTGAACAGCTTTACAGCCTTCAGAGGTGAAAGAATGTAAAGAATGAGATGCAGTAAGGACAGCACAGCAAATTGCACGCTGCTCTTCTCCTCACTGCTTCTCATGAGGCTATAAATCTTTCTAGCCTGCTCTAGCTTCTGATTAAGATCTTGAGAATACTGCTAAATTATGTCAGAGATGGTGGGTACAGTACTGCTTCTTCTCAAGAAGTCAGTCTGATGACTGTCCAAAGTCTTTCTGCCTGGTTTCTGCCTGGAAAACTTAACTTTCTAACAAATGAAGTATACCTTTGGACTATGTAACAGCTCTGTGGTATCTGCTGTCAGCAGTATTTCCAAGCAAATGGCTAATGATACAGTTTAGTCAAGAACTGCCATATGAGGTAGATGGCCTCGCGTGTACCAAAAAAAACTCCAAAACCAAAAACAAAACACAAACCACCACCACACCATCCCCACTACCAAGAATTTAAATTATCTTTGTTCTTGATTTAGTTACTTCTGGTTGAGATAGTAACTTCCAGAATTTGTATGGACAACTTTTTATGGCATGTGGAGATTTTGGTGAACTTTGCCTCTCATTGAAGGTGTGTACATGTGTGAGATGTGTTAGGGTCACTAAGAATATTTTTGTTTGACGTATATAGATATACTCATCCTGTTTCATGTTCATTATACTGATTATTTAGTTGTGTGATAATGTGGGGTGGGTTTTTTTGCATGACATCAGATTATGTGAACACAGTGCTTCTTTTTTTGCCTTTGAAACTCAAGACTCTTATTGCAGTGAGGGTGGATGGAGCTCCAGGAATTATTTTGTACACCTTCTTTAAAAAAAACCTTATGACCTATGTGCTTTGTTTGGGTTGCTGACATTAATTTTTCTTCTCAGTTTGCTTTTTCATGTTTGCCAACTTTCTGCTATCTACCAGAAGTTTGTAGTAGAAATGTTAAAGTTGATATGAATGGAAAGTGAATGGGAATGCACACACATATGTGTGTGTAACCATCAAAAAGAATGAAAAAGGGAGGCATATAAAGGCATGTAAATCAGCTGGTTGATAATACCTACACTAGCAGGTGATTGAGGTCCCAGACTATCTACCTGAGTTTCCGAAGACACTCAGAGCAGGAAAGCAAGGAACAGCATCTACAGAAATTAAAACCAAGGCTTAAACCATCAAGACAATTGCAGAAGACAAAGAATAAGGCTGGAGCCTGAAGGCATCCTAAGGAGGAGACAAAAAACAGTCAATAACCTGTAGTAATTCCCAGAGGAGGCCTAGATTGAGAGAGACAAAATACTGGACGTATGCAGAAGGAGCATGTGGCTGCCAAGATAGGACGAATAGTGAAGACCTAAGTACTTTTGATAGCCAGGGTCCGTAGTCCTTCAGATTACTGCATGGAGTCTGGACCAGGCTTCCTGGATGTACATCTTTGAACCTAAATGTTGGACAGACTGGATGCGGGTCTCTGTGCTTTTGAGTATGTGATGTGCATAGGTGAAATGTGTTTACTTTTAAAATAAAATTACTTCCCCCTCATTATGATTCCAGTACAGAGAAGACACTTGAAATGTGCTCATGGAACACCTGCTCAGAAAGGAGTAGCCCTCAGGCCTTAAATGTGTATGAAATAGTTTCCCATTTCATTAATATTTGAAATGCCTAAGGAGTTTAATTTCTCATTGTATTTGGTCTGGTTTGGATGGGGTTAATTTTCCCTCCAGCAGCCCTCTTAGTGCTGTGCTTTGAGGTGGTAGCTGGGAAGGTGCTGGTAATGTAAGCTGCTGGCTCTTGCTGAGCAGGACTGACACACTATCAAAGCTGTCTCTCCAATATTTCCCCCTCACCAGGAGGTTGGGTGTGGGCAAGAGATTGGTGGGGACACAGCCAGGACAGCTGACCCAAACTGACCAAAGGCATATTCCTTATCATATGATGTCGGCTCAACATCAAAATTTAAGAGGAAGAGCATTGGTTATTAGGATGTTTATCTTCTGGATCTGAAGCCCTACTTCAGAAGAAGTGGCTGGACATTGCTTGCTGATGAGAAGTAGAGAATAAATGTTTTATTTTCCTTTGCTTGTGCATGTGGCCTTTGTTTTTGCTTTAATAAACTGCCTTTGCTTTGACTCATGAGGTTGGTTTTTTTCCTGTCTGTCTCCCATACCACCCACTGAGGGGAGTGAAAGAGCAGTACGGGCATCTGGCAAAGCCACCACACTAGGAACTGGAATGTAATTTGTGTTTTATAAAAACACACCTCAAAAAAAAACATTTAACATTATTTAGTGAAATCTAAGACTGTTCCTCTCCTGCTAACAGCCTTGCTACCCTATTGCCATTGGATTAATGGTGCAAGTTGAGCATCATTAAAAATGTTCACCTAAGAAGGTGAAGAATATAAGGTTAATAAAGCAAACCAAGACTTAATTACTTAATTTGTGTGGTGCGCTTTTTTTTTTCCAGTTATATGTTGGGTTGATGTTTTAATTATTTGTGAATATGTTGTGTATTTTACCCATTTTGTGGATTAGGCTGTTAAGTGGAAAAGCTGCCATGCAGGAATTTTATCACTGCACTCTCTTGAAACCTTGGTGAAATTCCCCTTCTGCTGACACTGTGTTGTAATGCATGCAACATTTTATCTCTGAGGAAAACTAATGATTTTGTGTATGTTTTTAACACTTTTTTTTCAGGAAGAACCTTTAAGACCTGTTCTTGAATGCATTGACCTTGTCAGCAGTGAGGATGAAGAACCGAGCAGCAGTTCTTCTGTTCACGTGAGTATGTTGTAATATATATTTGGGGACTTCTCAGTTGAATAAAATAGTCTCCTGTATTTTTTCCTATCAGTTACTCTTCACAGAAATATAAAACAAAATAAATAAAATTGTTAGAACTGTTTTTAACAAGTAATAAATAAGTAAACCAGCACTAAAGACTAGTGATTTTTTTTTTTTAATCTACTGTTGAGTTGAAGGCAAGAATGCACTTCAGTTTTTTTCAGAGCCACTTTTTGCCTTCTTGAAATCAGCTTGAAACTTGTATTTGGCTTTCAGTGGCTTTAGCAAGTGTGTTGAAGAAAAATGCCACTTTAAAAGTGACCTCAGAAAGTCTGCGTGTCCATTATAGCCTGGAAATGTTATCTGGCCAACTCCAAGGCCTTTTCCTTCTAAAGTAACTTTTTAGGAGCAGTTTAAAGGTTGGAGGACTGATGGCAACCTGGTCTTGACTCAGCCTCATCTTCATAATCCCTCCTAAGAATGTCTGAGTTGGAAGCAGACTGCTTAATTTGTGTATCCCCCAAGCTTATTGTGCCTACTCTGTGACCTTTGAGAGGGACAGTGGCTGAAAATGACACTACTGGAGTTGATTTTGGCAGCAGTGGCCACCTCTTGACTTTTGCACTAGAGGATATGTGTAGTAAGCGTGGTTCTTAAGGGAAGGTGGGTCTTCTGTACACACAGGCACACTCACAGCAATGATCACTAGAGCTGATAGTGTAGCAGGAGCAAACTGCAGTGTATGGCCTATCCCTTATGCTAGAAACAGTTAATGATCTGCCTTTTTGAAGATACTGGGTGATGTTTTAGAGGAAGTATGATATCAGTTCTCAGTTTTTCAGATGGGCTGCATGTTGTCTTTGAGATCTTTAGGAATTTTTTTTTACCTACTTAGGAGACTTTACTTAATTTCTTGGAGGCTTCTGGGACAGTCAGTACAATCATCCACATTTCTTCTAGTGCCTTGGTGAGGCTAGTGTTGCTGCTGAATTGCCTTGAGTATGAAAGTTGGTGGGGGTTGTTTTGTTTGGGTTTTTCTCACAGAAGTTACAGATGCTGGTAAATAGGAAAACTAGCAAGGTAGTTCATGCAATTTGGGATCAGACTGTGTGTACTGAATTACGTCCCGATGCTTAGGCATCGCTTTTCACCATACGAGTACCTACTAAACAATAACCACGGAAAAGTTTAACTTTTCAATTGTAGAAAAATCCAAAGCGTAAAGATCACATTGATTATCAGAAGGAACGAGTTGCATCAACCTTGGATCGTCTGGCACGCCATGTTGAAGTAGAGAAACGGCAGAAAGAGGAGAAAAACAAAGCCTTTAAGGTATGGGATGTATTTTGTTTCAGTAGAATTGCATAAACAGGCCTTGTAGTCTCAACTGTGGTTCTTTCCACTACTAAGCAAAGAAGAAGATTTGTGAGCCAGATCTGGAACTAGCAACTAGGGATTTTTGCTTCTGGGTCATCCTTTGAAACAGAAAGGACTTTGTCTCTTCAGTGGCTTTTAATCAATCAGTGTGCTAGTCTTACTGCAGGAGGGGAAAAAAAACCCAAACCCTAATTCAATGCAAGCCAGTGGCAAAAACTTGTTCTCTTGCTTGCATATATAGCAGAGGGACCTTAGCATCAGTTACTCTGGTTAAGTATTTGAAAAAACAACAGTTACCACAAACTGTCATGCAGCAAACCTAGTTATCTACCTGTTTTTTGTCCGAGGTGTTTAAGAGGCTGTTTGCCATTTTAAATCTCTGTATCGGATAATATTATATAATGGGATAAAATTTTAAATGTATAAAGCACAATGTTTCTGGAATATGCTGACTTTCCAGCCTGATTTTCTGAAGACTTTTAGTGGCTTTTAAAGTCCCACAGTTGTATCACAGAATGTTAGGGGTTGGACAGGACCTCAGAAGATCATGTAGTCTAACGCCCCTGCCAGAGCAGGATCACCTAGATCAGGTCACACATCCAGGGGGGTTTTTAATGTCACCAGAGAAGGAGACTCCACAACCTCCCTGGGCAGCCTGTTCCAGTGCTCTGTCACCCTCACCATGAAGAAGTTTCTCCTTGTGTTTACATGGACCCTCATATATTCCAGCTTGCACCCATTGCCACTTGTCCTGTCATTGGATGTCACTGAGAAGAGCCTGGCTCCCTCCTGACACTCACCCTTTACATATTTATAAATATTGAGGTCAGCCCTCAGTCTCCTCCAAGCTAAAGAGCCCCAGCTCCCTCAGCCTTTCCTCCCTCACTTGTTACACCTTGCTATAGTCTACAGTAGAGTATGCAACTGTTATACAACAGAGTAAAGGGCTGTGAGATAAGAGTTCAAGGTAGCCTTGAAGTCCTGAGGCTACATCCCTCTCCTGCCATCTCCAGTTAGAACTGGCCAGTCATGGTAATGTCTCTTGTCCTGGGTTCGGCTAGGAGAGGGTTAATTTTCCCCAGAAGCTGGGCGAGGGTTCACAATGGGGCAGGCAGGGTGTTATTCCACACCATACTGACGTCAAGCCCAGTTCCTAAGGGCGAGGCGGCGTGGGGCGGGCCCGGCCCGGCCAGGCAAAGCCGGGGGAAGCCGTTTCGGTTGGTTCACTTCTGCTTTGTGTGGTGTTTCATTGGTGCCCCTCTTGCTGTCCTTGGTTCTGTTGTGTTGGTGTTCTGAAGCCTCCTATCTCAACCCGTGGGGTTTTTGAGCCTTTCTCCCTAGAGCTAGTGATCTCTGTAGCTTTGGAAGTAGGCTGGGACCAAAGGCTAAAAAAATCCCGCAACTAAAGATGAATATTTATCTGCTGGGCATCTCCCTCCTCATGTAATGCAATCTGCAGAATTAAAATTACTCTTCAAAGTGACACTGCTTATTTTTTTAAATTTGGGATTTTTTTTTGTCTCAGAATTAGAACAAATTGACTCTGGTTTCAATAAACACTTTGATGTTTTTTGTAAAAAAAAATAATTGTTTCTCTTCATAATCTTATTTCANTGGTGTACATTCTTAATCTTGAATTATTTTTCTTTTAAAATTTGATCACCACCTTACCTGATACATTTTCCTCTTCAGGAGAAAGTTGATTCCCAATATGCTCATGGCTTGCAAGAACTAGAATTTATTCGGGAACGCAGTGACACAGAAGCTGCAAGACTATGTGTGGACCAATGGTTAAAAATGCCAGGTAAGAATAGGAAACAGTTTCAGTGATGTTTAAGACCTCTGTTGCAGAATAGAACATCTGTTAATTGTTATGAACAATACTGACATTCAGCTTGCAGGTGCCTCTTATGCATAACCGAACCTTACAATATTAGCTTTGCCAGAAAGTGGTATTTGAAAGTTCTTATATAAAAAAACCTATTCTTCAAATGTTTTGCTGCTTAGAAAATTTAATATACTAAGGCAATGTTAACTACTTCTATGTGCCTAGGTGCTAGAAGGAAAAATATTACCGTTGAACTGTTGGTCATTAAAATGTCTACATAGGTAAGGGTAACTTCAGGAAGCTGAATCAATTGAAAATATTGCCTGGAGGCCCTAGAGGAAGGGTGTCATTGTGTTTGAAAAGTAGTCCTATTGGGGACTGAAAAGACATTCTGCAACTGAAAGAGCAGATTTAGTGTAGTAGAACTGAGTTAGGCGCATTGTTAGCTTGCTTTTAAGAATGAATACAACTTGATTTAATTTTAAATGCTTTAGGGTTTGTGTGTTATTTTGTTTGTTTTCTTAAGCCTCTGTATTTCAGGTTCTGGTTAAGTGCTTTGTTCTACAATGCAGGTCTCAAACCAGGCACTGTTAACAGTGGAAAAAGGGGTGTTTGCAAGAGACCAAGTCAGATGCAAGTCAACAGCAGTCCCATTTCTTGTCCTGTGATGCATTGCAACAGGGAGTTTGATAACAGACCTCTTCTCCTAGGTCACCTCCAAAGGTAAGGACATAGTGCAGGAGCTCGGTGCAAGAAATAGTAATGAAAGAATACGCTCGACCTTAGGAGATCAGCATCAGGTCTACTTTAAGCTGCCTATAGTGACAAAATACCATTTGAAGAGCAGATTATGTTACAAATTTTATATAGATGATGTGATTAATTTCAAGTTTGGTTAAGTGTTTGGGTTTTTTTTTGGTTTTTGTTTTGTTGCATTTCGTTCAGAAGTGATTTTTTTTTTCCTCTTAAAGGAACATTTTAAAGTATCTGTGTTTGTTTGAGAAACAAGATTTCTGTTCTCCAGTTCTGTTGTTTCTTCATCCAAACTTGAAAAAGAGCAAAAGGCTAATGTATTCCACTTGATATGCAACCCTCTTCCTTTTCCTTTGCCCGGCTTTTATAGCTGAGCATGATGTCATATGGTGTGGAATATTCCTGTGGTCTCCTTCCATCCTCTTGCCTACCCGTAGTCTGCTTGTTGGTGGAGCAGCCTGAATAACAGAGGAGGCCTTGATGTTGTGTGAGCACCACTCAGCAATAGCTAACGCATCCCTGTGCTGTCAACACTGTTCATAAATCTAAACCACTGCAGTGTACAAGCTGCTACGAAGAAAACTGACTGACTAGCCCAGACAGAACTAGTGCAGCGAGGTAAAAAT
>VWZY01009687.1:43739-74490 GCA_013399075.1 Chloroceryle aenea
CTAAAGATGAATATTTATCTGCTGGGCATCTCCCTCCTCATGTAATGCAATCTGCAGAATTAAAATTACTCTTCAAAGTGACACTGCTTATTTTTTTAAATTTGGGATTTTTTTTTGTCTCAGAATTAGAACAAATTGACTCTGGTTTCAATAAACAATTTGATGTCTTTTGTAAAAAAAAATAATTGTTTCTCTTCATAATCTTATTTCAAGAATCTTCTTGGTTATATACATGCTTTAGACACTTCAGTAGGTGCAGTAAATTAATTGACCTAAGCTGCAGCACTTATTTAGGTCACAAATGTAAGTGCTTTTAATTATTTCNCCAGGCACTGTTAACAGTGGAAAAAGGGGTGTTTGTAAGAGACCAAGTCAGATGCAAGTCAACAGCAGTCCCATTTCTTGTCCTGTGATGCATTGCAACAGGGAGTTTGATAACAGACCTCTTCTCCTAGGTCACCTCCAAAGGTAAGGACATAGTGCAGGAGCTCGGTGCAAGAAATAGTAATGAAAGAATACGCTCGACCTTAGGAGATCAGCATCAGGTCTACTTTAAGCTGCCTATAGTGACAAAATACCATTTGAAGAGCAGATTATGTTACAAATTTTATATAGATGATGTGATTAATTTCAAGTTTGGTTAAGTGTTTGGGGTTTTTTTTTGTTTTTGTTTTGTTGCATTTCGTTCAGAAGTGATTTTTTTTTTCCTCTTAAAGGAACATTTTAAAGTATCTGTGTTTGTTTGAGAAACAAGATTTCTGTTCTCCAGTTCTGTTGTTTCTTCATCCAAACTTGAAAAAGAGCAAAAGGCTAATGTATTCCACTTGATATGCAACCCTCTTCCTTTTCCTTTGCCCGGCTTTTATAGCTGAGCATGATGTCATATGGTGTGGAATATTCCTGTGGTCTCCTTCCATCCTCTTGCCTACCCGTAGTCTGCTTGTTGGTGGAGCAGCCTGAATAACAGAGGAGGCCTTGATGTTGTGTGAGCACCACTCAGCAATAGCTAACGCATCCCTGTGCTGTCAACACTGTTCATAAATCTAAACCACTGCAGTGTACAAGCTGCTACGAAGAAAACTGACTGACTAGCCCAGACAGAACTAGTGCAGCGAGGTAAAAATTGTTTTTTTTCAAATCCCTCCATAGGAAATTGAGATTTTGTTAGTTCTTTTGCTTTTAAAAACAGTATGATTCCTCTGCAAAGAGGTCATTATAAGTTGCAGGGAGAATCACCTCTGTACAGGATACTATGGCTGATACAGTTAAGGATAGGGGAAGTGAGGAAATACAGTTTAGGTTGATTTGCTAAGTTTTCATCCAACAGCTTCAAAAGACAGAGTATTTCCCATTAAAAAAAAACCAAAACAAACAAAACAACCCCCCCACACACACACACACAAAAAAAATCACTGTTTAGAAGGGACTAGTTTGTTAATTATTTCTTCCTTTTCAGGTTTGATCATTCTCCTTGTGACCCAACAGTCACATTACGTGGACCCCCAAATAATACTGTTGCCTGTGTGATATGCTGCAAAAGATTTCCAACCTCTCAGCAGTACAATGATCATCTTTTATCTAAAGTAAGATTGTAAGGATAAGTAACTCTCATGACTGAAATTAGTAGAGGGTTTTCAAGATGTGTAATTATGCACTGTTTGTTTTTTTTTCCCTTTTAACCCTCTTTCTCTCATCTGCCTTCTTCTAGTCATCTGAGATAGTTATTCTGCTGTGTTTCAAACATGTGGTATATCCTGACTGTAGGCCCATTAGAACTGACTAACAGGTTGTACATTGGAGAGGACTGTAGTTTTGTTCTAAACCTCTAGTCCCTCTATTGGTACTACCAAAAGATACTTCCTATTTTTGTATCTCAAGCTAAGAAATATAAAGACAAGAAGGTAGGGTGAAATAAGTGACAATAAAGAGAAGCAGCAGAAAGGGAGTTGGGACAAAAAGAGACAACGGAATGAGAAACACAACTTGGATGATTCACACACAACTGTTTGTTCCGTTTCCAGTCTCTCTGATGGATGTATATGCTGCTGCTCACTGGTTATCTTGGAGCAGGGAAAAGGTTAAACTACTACTTAAGTTTTGATTTGAATATAAACTAATAGTACTTGCTTTTTTTGTTGTTGTTCCTCCCAACCTCCACTGTTTTCACTTTTTGTTTTATAATGTTCTCTTTTTCCCTTCTGTTCATAACTTACCACTGGAAATCTTCAGTGCAATGACAGATGCTCAGGCATTACCTTCTGGGTGCATGGTTTTACTTAAGCAGTCTGGTGTTGTATTGGGTAATAGGTAGCTTTTTCAAAGTTTAGTGTTTTAATGGCAAATATTATTGTTGCCCACCTAGTCTCCAGAAGCTGTATTAAATTCAGGGGATGCTTCGGATACTCTGATTTTCAGAGTTCTTTTAGCTAGTACTGTAAGTCACGATGCATAGTCATACCTGACAAGCTTGAAAGATTGCATCATAGTTTGTCCCTGCTCTTTTTCCATTGTTTCCAAGTTGTGGGCTGTTGTGTGTCCAGTGGCATTAGCAGGAGTTACAGACAAGTTTGGGGCAAAGGAGTGGCTCTTGATGATGGGATCAAGAAGATGGGATTATTTTGGTGTGGAAGGATGGGGACATAATCCTAAACAGAGCTGTGGGAGAAAGCCTAAGTGTATCATGACGATTCTTTGAGTGGCAAAAGAAAGGAGTAGGCAAAAATGTCAGAACCACAACTTAAAGTTTTTTTTGTCCTGAAGGCAGAGATCTGAAGTTTATGTGGAAGGTAAAGGAGGTGGAAGGAGTTGACTTTGATAAAGGTCAGGGCCCCATCAGGCTACTGTAAGGAGCAGAATTTTGAGGAGCTGGAGGTTAGCAAAATTGTGAAAAAACTGACATAAGAAAAAACATCTTTGTTAGTGACAGAAGGAGCTGTTTCTGAGAGCCTGGGTAAAGGGACTAGCTAAGAATTGGTGGAGCCTGTAGTTCTTGGGGAAGGTGGTTGCTCACAGTGGTGCGGGAAGGAAATTGAGAAGTTGCTGCTGTAGTACAGATGAGTAGCTGAGGTGGACGGTGGTAGTTTGGCTGGTCCCTTGTGTCTCAAGTGTTGAAGTACATAGGGCTAGACTGTAGATAAATATAGATGTGGTAGCTGGAAACCTAGAACTGAAAATATTGCCACAGAAAGGAGAGGGGAATGAAAGGATGTGAGGAGAACTGGGGCTGGTTTTATGGCTTAATATTTTCTCTAACTAGACCATTTTCTCTTCCAGCTAAATGAAAATGATGGGCATAAAAAAGATCTCCCTCCACAGCATATTCAATGTTTTGCATGCCCAAGCTGCTTCCTCCTTTTCACCAAAAGTGATGAATGCTTGCAGCATATGTCAGAAAAGAAACACTTCCTCCAAGTTTCTAAATTGAGTGGTATGTTGCTACTAAGTGTGCTGCTTTTCATTCCTTCTGATAATTCATCCTTATGATATGAAGTGACTTGTATGTTTCTGCTTTGTAAAAAAGCCTAAGGTTTTAAAGTTTATTTCTCATTTTTCTGGCAAGAACTTAAATCTGATACAGCTCTGTAAGAGGAGATGCTTTGAAATTCAGTATTTATGTGTAGAAACGATTCTTCAATCATGGGTGCTTTAATGATAAGCAAAGTTTTCTTTATCTCTATGATGTCAGATCTCTTATTATAAACATCTCATCCTCCAGTGACACTGTGCAGCTACTGTCCTAAATAAGTTTACGTTTAGCAACTTGGACCAAAACAAAGATTTCTTTTTCAGTTCCAGTCATGCTGTCTGTGATGGTCCTTCCCCTTACTGTACTGTCTGGAGTCTGCTGGAGGTCATTTTTCTTGTCAGTCGCGCTTAGCATTCCTGATGGAAAAGACCTGCAAAAGTGTAAATTTAGCCTGCTTAGCTGGAACAGTGTTGTTGGTCGGATGCCTTGCACTAGCTATGTTGCTACTGAACTCTAAAATACTAGTTGTGTTGTAAGCTGGTAACGTCCTGAAGCACACTTACTAGATGTATCCATGGAAGGTATCTGATCATGGTCTTGAAAACAGGGTTCATGACCATCATAGCTGTACATAGCTTTGACAGCAGCCATAGGCAGCAAAGCATTTACTTCACTGTTAGGTAGATGCTTGAGATGGATGAGATATCAATGATAGAAGAAGCTGCCATATTTTAGGTAGCGTAGCTTTCAGGATAAGCCTACATGGCCAAAACAATTGGTCTAGTTATCTTTCATCTTCATAACTATCTTCTAACTTCTGCCCTCCCCCTGAGTAGCTGCACAAAGTGTACAGTAAAAGACAGTCTTTGAGGGAATCTTCCTGCAGGTTGAGTCAGTACTGCTGTCTTCCTGGAAGTGAAAATCAGCTGCATGGTTCTGAGTTCTCTGATGTATTGTAAATCTAATGTTCTTTTATTCTCAGGTTATTAATTCTGAATGTGCTGACTGTAGATGCCTTTAAATTGAGGCTGTAAGTTTAAAAAAAAAAAAGATTCCTAGGGAGTTACTGCTTTGAAAAGATTAAAGGGCCAAAATAGTGTTTTCTCTTTTAGAGATGGGTAGCACTGAGCCCAGAACAAAGAAAGTGCTTCTTTTTTTCCTTTGCATTGGTAGGTCATGATTAATATATTGTCAGCATGGTCTGTTAGATCTAGCAGTGGAGTTAGTTGAAAGGCATAACCTCAAATTACTCCCTGCTGATCCTCACATCTTACTAAATAGAAAATTGGAAGAAAATTTGTCTCCTAGGATGCAGAACATTAACAGCAATATATAGCTAGGAAGTAATTTCCTATTCTTTTTTTCAATAGATTTTTTTTGTTTTTATTCTGCTGATAGCTAGAGTTAGACAGGGAATGTGCACTCAGAACAGACAGTCCTGCACCTAAAAAATTTAAAGGCTATTAACATTGATGATGGGAAAGAGATAGATGGTCAGAGTATGTGGGAACTTATTAAATAAATTGCATACTTTTTTATCTTTTTAAAACGCACTATGGCTTATTACATAAGAGTAGACAGCTGGTGGTGGAGGGGAAGAAGGTCAGTAAGAACCTTCCTAGCAGGTATCTGACCTTATAGAAGGAGGAAAGGGGAAGTAGAGTCAGTCCCCAAGTATGAAAAAGCAAGATGCAGATTCAGATATGAGATTATTTTAAATTTCTATACCAGTGTTTTTACTTAAAGCTTCCATTGCACAACTACTGTGACTCAGATGACACAACAGTAACTTGCTTTCTTGAACCCTGTGGCAAATAAGTACAATTGTAACTATGTCACCTGAGAGCTGAAAATACTATGAAAGAACTCTTTTATGTGTAATTGATTGCACTTTCTGCCATTCCATTTTACAGATGAAGTGAAGGCTGACTTTCCTCTACCTTTCCCATCCTATGCAAAGAATCTCCTGATATCTCTGTGCAAGGAGGTCCCCTTCCAAGTGAAGTGTATATCCTGCTACAAGATCCTACGCTCACATATGGAGTTAACGGCTCATTTCAGGTTTGTGAGAGACAGTTGTATTTTATAATATCAACATCCATACATCAATTAACAGGTATGTTCTCAGTGGTGCTAGTGGTTTTCAGGGCATCTAGGACCATCTGAATGTTGACTTCATGTGTAAACTATCCAAAAACTGCCTCCTTTCCATGTCTTACCATGCCTTACTCCACACAGTCCGCTGCAGAAAGCTGGTTGATGACTGCGTCCTTTTTCTTACTTTCTGTAACAGAACAATTGAACTTGGTCTCTCTTCCACTATTTCTAAGTTGGCAGCATTTGATTTCTAAAACGTACTCAGTTAACAGCATAAGCATCGATCTAAGTGCTAGTTTTGGAAATTAGCACCCAGTTCTCTTTGAAGTGCAGAGACAAGATAGGCATTGTGTGGCTTTGTTGGCAAGGTAATAGGTGAGTGAAAGTATATGGAGGACACTATTTCCATGCACTAGTTGCTGTAGCTACCAGGTTATATTTCAAAGCACATCTAAAAGTTTAAAAATGTTTCAGGTTATGATATAACCTCTTTATTTTTTTGATCCCTTCTAGAACACGTTGTCATAATTCTGGGCCTGTGGCACTGTCAAAGAAGAGCATCTCCCAAGTTGCAGAGGTATTTAAAACAAAAGGTCACTGTGAGAGCTGTGATAAACTGTTAGCTGATACGAATCAGATCACCCAGCATAAGCAAACCACTCAACATAACATTAAAGTTCTTACTACAATGGAAGAGTCCATCTTGATGTTCTGTCATATCAATGGTAAAAATAAAAATCAGTCTCATTTGTGCCATATTGTGGATCGGTCAAGACCACTGCTTAAAAGACATTTGACTTCAAATGAGTCTACCAGTGCAATGGAGTCTACTCCTTCAAAACGGAAGAGTGGCTTAAAAGATAAAAATGAAGATTATGTAGCAGACCAAAGTCATGGTAGCGCCTGCAAAGTAAAAGCCTGGTTTTGTGAATGCCTTCAAAAGTTTTTTACAGAAGAGTCCGTAGAAAAGCACATTTTATCAGCAAATAGGATCTGCCACAAGTGTGCTGTGTGTGGAAAGCTTGCTGAGAATTCAAGCATTATCCGCCTGCACATGAGCCGATTCCATGGGGGAGCACACCTGACTAACTTTCTTCACTGGTGCAGAGCATGCTCTGTAGATCTTCTCGGAGAAGAGGATATTATGGGACATGTGACTGAATTTCACGGTGGACATAGTTACTACTATGAGCAAGAAGCTCTAAAAGATGAACCGGTGCCCTCTGCTTCTGATGCAGCGTGCATTTCTGCAGGGGAAAGGAAAGACTGCATTCCTAGTCCTATGGAACTCTCCCTTGAAACAAGTCCTATTCTGGGAAAATGGCAATGCCGCATTTGTGAGGAGATGTTTGAATCTGAAGAGAGTGTTAAACAACATTGCATGTCCTTAGAAAGCCATGCATTTCACAGGTTTTGCTGTGGCTTATGCAGAAATCACTTTCGGAAAGTAGGAACGCTGCAGCGACACTTCCAGGAGTATCATAACCAGGAGGCACAGACTAAATACTTCTGTGGACTTTGTGGTAATCTCTTCTTCGACACAGAAGCAGAATTTCTAGGCCATTATAAGGAGATTCATAGTATGGACTATGCATTTGTGCCTGAACAGATGGAAGTATCAATAAAAAAAGAGGAAGACTTTCTACCAGTGGAAAAGGGAGACCGTTTAACCTGTGGTTGCCGGACAGTTTATGTCTCCAAAATAAACAGGAGGAACGATTACATGAATTGTCAGGCGGCCATGCTGCAAAAAGGAAACTTATGGTTTCGATGCTGCTTCTGTTCTGCCACTGCACAGAATTTTGCCGATTTGAGCAGTCATCTCAACAGTCACGTGTCACATAAACGTAAGGAAGAGATGTATGTTGTTAGATGTGCTGCATGCAACAAAAACTTTGACGACATTCAGAGCGCACATCAGCACTATCACATGAAACACTGCTTCTTGCAGAAACCTGATCTATCAAGTCTTGCATCAGAATCAGAAAATAAAGTGTTCGAGTTCACAGCAAGTGGGGCATGTGTGGACAAAAAACCTTACAAGCAAAAATTTCGAGCATCTCCATCCAAGACTCGGGAAAGACCACAATTGTCTCATCTGCAGAGAAAGAAAGAAAAAGAGATCTTGGCACACTCTGAAGAACCTGATGAAGGTTTGTAGATTTTTATTTTTTTTTAAACATTAGAAAAACACTTTGACATTGAAACACACTATGTTAGTACAGGTATGTAGCATGCAATTTGCTGACATCCAGTCTGTAAATAAACTGGGAATTTAATAGTTGTTATTTATCAGAGCTGCATTTTGAATTCTTGGTATTTGAGTTTCCAGAAGTGGGATTCAGCAATTTTTTTCTATATGCCATATGCATGAAGTCTTTAAAAAGTAGGCAGATGTGAGAACCCTGTGTGAAAATAGGTGTGTGATCCTGCTCTGGCAGGGGGGCTGGACTTCAAAGATCTCCAAGGTCCCTTCCAACCCCTGACACCCTGTGATCCTCTGTGATCCTGTGAACCCTGAAACACTTAATTGTCAAATTAGTTGGGAGCATCATTTGGCGTTAAAAGGAAGAAGACAATTAAGGACCCCAAAGAGAGATCTAACTCCTAGAAGTGTAGAAGTGTTTTGTAACACATACATGTTCAAGAGAAGCTTTGTCATCTTTGTATGTATAAATATTTATGTGCTTGGTAGTGTTTTCTGTGTGGACAGTCCTACTACAACAATATCTTCCCAGTTTCCTTAGTTTGCTAAAAAATAACTTTAGCTGAGAATTTATATTCTCAGTATGTTGGGGTTTTTTTCACCTTGAGCATGCAAATTTATTTTCTTAAGTTTGTGTCCCTTTTTCCAACCTAAGCCATTCTATGATTCTGAGAATGACATCAAGAATATTGAAGGTGTATCTTGTGTTCAAAAATTCAAAATTTTTTTAAATTATTTGTGGTATTATAATGCTTTTGATTAAAAGGTTGACATTTATCTAAGGCATACAACGAGTATACATTTTACATGCTTTCTTGCTTGTAAGCAATTAAATGTAGCAGAAACTTGCTGCAGAAGTTGAACAGTAAATGGACTATTAAAATGTCTCAGTGCAAGACACCAATTTCTATGCCTACCATAAAAATCTCCAGCTCTACACCATCATATTGCTAGGTTCTACTTTCTTTTGTCTGATTTGTGCATTACTAATGTTAGTTCAGCTGATGTAAATGCAATGCAATCACCAAAATAGGATCATGTTTTGTAACTTTAAGCTTATAGAACAGTTGAATACATGAATTTTCAAGAGTATGTCTTCACTTGATATGTATTTGTTGACCAGAAAGTCAGGTGAACTTCTAAATGCATCCTTTTTATCCCACTGAAGATGGTGAACTTCCTGATCTTGACTACCTGAGTACCATGACTCACATTGTGTTGGTGGATCTGGACAACTGGGGAAACTTATTCACACATCTGCCAGCTAACCTGAACCAAGGGACGTTCATCTGGGGCTTTCAAGGTAAAAAGTTGTTGAACGAAATAGAAGGGTAAGATTAACATGTCTAGGCAAATGTTTGAGCAGACATTCTTTGAGAGAATGAATAAGAGGAACAGGCAGCCACTAGGGCTTCCTGAGTCACAGTGTCACTCTTGAGAGACTTGCTGCTCCTTTCATTTCCCTTGCAACCTGTTTCAGCCTGGTCTCCTTTTTATCTGTATAGCAGGCCTGTTACTCAGCTCATCTCCATTATCCAACTATTTTCTCTCCTAAAACTGTAAGTTTTAGGATACTGTGTAGAAAAATCCCTCACTCAGCACACACACATGCAAGTTGTAGACTCGTTTTGCTTATCCTTGACTAGATCCAAGGAATACTTGGATCCAGGACTCCAGCATTTGTTTCAGCCATTGCTCCAGCTCTTGGGTCCTCTTTTTAAAGAGTTCTGACACATGATGTGTCAGGCAGTTAGTCTGTTGGAAATAATCTTGAGATAGTACAGGATTCACTAAGAGAAGCATTTCTGTTACTTGTGCTATGTACCCAGAGCTCCTTTGCTTCTGCACATTAACCATAACTATGCTTAAAACCGGACAAGTACACCCTTGTGTCTAAATGCACATGATATCTAGAAGATAAGCTTTTCAATATTAGAAATAATATGTAATTGAATGAGTGTCTTTGTGTAGAATCAGGCTAGCTACTTTTTCCTTTCTAACCCAAGAAGCTTAAAGGGTTCTTTCAGGATTTCGGTTGTGTGTTTATCTTCACTTTCACATTTACACAAGAATTTCCGTTTTTTAAAGCCTTCTTGCATTCTTAATTCATGGTGGCATTTCTGTTTGGGGCTTTTTTCTTCATTTTTTTTTCCCTTTTTCACTGTTTAGGAGGATATGGCAACTGGAAACCTCCAGTGCAGTGCAAAATTTACAACTACCTTAAGAGGATTGGCTGTTTCTTTCTCCATCCACGTTGTGGTACCAGAAGAGAAGCAGCAGACTTTGCTCTCTGTGTTCATGTAAGTTAGTGCATGCATTCTTTACTGTTGGGGTTTTCTGTACTTGGAGTGGCAGGATGATATCTGGTAAACACTCATTACAGAAGAGATTCTTAGGTTCTCTTCATGTCACTTCTGTATCCACTAAAAAGAATGATAATGCTGTCACTGAATGCTCCACTGAAGTGGAGACAGCATGTTGAGAAGTGATGTAGTTTTTTGTTTAGTTTGGGTTTTTTTATTCTTTTCATATGAATAAGAAAGTTAGCCCAAATAGGACATCAGTCTCTCGGAGAAGGAAAAGAGGCTGGTTAAGGAATGAAGAATGAAAAAGCACAATTCTTAAAATTTCTGTTTCAGAGAGAAATGTTTCGTTCACATCTCTCTCTTCAAGTAGTTCAAATCTAGGGCAATCTTTAAGATGGAATTGGATGGATGATGGTTTGAGAGACCCTGTTGAGCTGACAGAGCAGTATGTCTGTTCAGTAGACCTAAGGCTTTGGGTGGGTTGGGAGAGCTGCAGGTGAAGGACAGGAATCTGTGATGCTATGGGGACTTCTTTATATAGCACTTTCTCAGTTAGATAAAACTAATTGAAGATCTAATTATATAAGCATATTTTACAGCAGTGTTTGTATGTTACACTACACTTTTTTTTTTTATTCTTTCTCATTTCTGCACAGAACTTATTTTATGTAGACAGTTCTGAAATTCTGCTTTCTAGGAATTTGTTCCATACTCCATCTCTACTGTTCCGGTAGCAATTTCCTTTATCTATTGCCATATGTATGGAATAAATGCAGTGTCAAACTATTGAAATAATACTTGTCAGTGGTATAATGTGCACTGGACTGTAAAAGCAGAAATTGCTCTAGAAGGCTTTCCTGTGAAGACTTGTCTTACAAAAAGCTTGCTTGCCAAACCCTGAGATAAAACCATGATCTCAGTTCAGCGCTTGTCATTTGTTTCTGTACAGGCTGGCCGTCTGGATGAGCACCTGCCCAAGCAAATTCCTTTTACTGTACTTTCTGGAGACAAAAGCTTCCTGGAACTCGAAGCTCAATTTAAGATGACCCAGCGGTCAGCTCGCATCCTAAATCCTCATCACATTGAAGGAGACATGATGTGTGCCTTGCTAAACAGCATTTCAGATACTACAAAAGGTAGAAAGTAAACATTAAACACCAACTTTCCAGTAAAACCATAGTTCTTTCCAATAAAAGAACTGAACACTGCTGATGGTAACACAAGCTGTTGCTTGATGCTTCTTGTATTGTACTGCTATTTCAAAGAAATAGATCAAAAAATCAGTTTGCTTGAGGCAAGCACTGAGACCAGACTTAATTAAGCATTTTTATTCATCGTTACAAACTCTCTCCTCCCTGTATTGTTTATTACAGCAGGAGACAAACTGTTGCTTCAGTCTGAAAACTCCTTTCTCATTAGAGAAACACTTTAGAGCACTCTTGTGTGCATACTTATCTGTTTGTACTCAGATCTGCTTTCTTTGATTTGTTCATTGTCTGAAACAAATCCAACCCTACTAAAGCATCACTGTTTCCCAAAATACCTCTGCCTTTAACTCATTGTCCTCCTGGCTACTTCCATTCACTTGGTAGGTGTCCTTGGGGGCAAATGGCTCTCACATCTGTTTGGAGGGGACGTATCAATGAATTATTTTAACTTCTCTGGAATGCCATATTCTAATTAATGACTCACTGAAATGGTCACACTGTTTTTATGTAGGATGATCAGAGAAGTTTGAGCCAGCTCATTTTCATGCAAAGGAATAGCAGAGCTAAGATGAGTTTTAATACTCAGCATTTTAAAATATCCTCAAAATTTTCTTAGAAGACCTGAGATTTCTCCACAGATACTTTATTGTTTTCAGTGGCTTCTTGTTGTGGTTTTTGGGGCTTGTAAATTGAGAGTGTATTACAGAAAGTGGTTTCTGAATTAACCCTAAACTGTTGTCATAAAAATACACTGCTAGCCTTGATTCCAGTGTATGAGAGCTATCACATGCTTCTGCTGTTCTATCAGGAAGCTGAAAGTGGAGTGCTAGTATTGAATGGTGAATTACTATTGATCAGTTAGAGGGGAAAAAGAAAGATAGGATAATTAAATGGCTTCCTGAAAAAAAAAATCTGTGGTGAGCTGGAATTGTTTTATATGTTTCTGATACAGAAGAGGTAGGTGCCTGAAGACTTTTCTGGCCACCTCAAGCATTTGCTGGTCTAGATTTTTCAGATGTTTTTTTGGAGATGGAAGCATCCATACCAGTAAAGTTTCTTGGCATAGTAAGTTCAGAACTGTTACCTTCACTAGTGCTGTTCATTTTGCTGAGGGGGGAAGATGAAGCTTCTCCACAGTAAACCATAGAACTGCACATTGAATCACTGCATCCCCACTATGAATATTTTCTTTGTAGAGTGTATTGAAGTTCCTAGATTGGTAGATGTCTTATAATAAAATTATAGCTGTAACTATATATTAATGAGGGAGGCTGGCTTTGCTTTGAGAACTCAACATAGTTTTGGGGGGAAGAGTTAGAAGAGAGCTGTAACTTTAAAGCAGTCATTTTAAGTCAGTTTAGCTGTAGAGGCTCGTTCTTTTACAGATTGTTGTGCGACTTAAAATACAAGAGGGTGAGGAGAGGGGGAATGACCCTTTTGCTACATAAGGCTACTCTAGCACTCTGCGTGGGTAGTTTTGCTAGTACAGCTTTAGTCACCAGCGTATGCTAGCTCAGAGGTAATGACTTTGATCTATTTTCTGTGTATAAATTACACTCTGGTATATTTTTTTTAATATTGGTCTTGCTTTCAGAAGTTCCCTAATCTAACTCTTCTTTCAGTGTCCTTTCTTACATTAATATTAGAATTGCACATTAATCCTTTGTCTGTTGGTGTTCCCTGGCAGACTTGTAAAGAACAGAATTGTCTTGAGTCATCCTTGATCCATGTTTCCAGTCATTGTCAGCAGGGGGAGACTTGTAATGAGCCTTTTGTCTTCTGTTTCTGTATCAAAACAGGGCATTAGATAATTCTGTTTTGATAACAGGCCAATGTTTATGGCATAGGTTGATGCCGTTATCAAAAGTCTATAAAGTTGTTTGTTTGGTTTTTTGTCTGGTTTGAATTTTTTGGTGTTTTTTTGGTTTTGGGGTTGCTTTTTTTTTTTTAAAAGATAAACCCACCACATAGTAGACACTTCAGTATGTGGCTCAGCAGCATCAGCAAGCATTTGCAAGAATTAAAGTGGTAAGACCAGTATCAGAGGGCTGGGATGGAAAGTCGTGCAACCTATCATAGGCTGGTATAACCTGTTGTCTTGTTACCGAAATGCAGCTGAATATCAGGAAATGCAAACAAGAATTGCTTGCGTTGTGCTTTTCTCAAGTCTATGGCTATTTATTCTGGAGGGAGAGGTAAATGAGAAACAGTTACCACACAGAATTGTGTTGAAAAATATTATGAGAGTTGTTGGTATTGGATGAGCTTCAAAATTAAGAAGCTGTTTTCGTGAATCATGATCACAGAGCTATCACTAGCTTTTGAGCAGGTGGATTACATTTGGATTGTGGCAATCTCTGGCAATTGCAATTTCTGAACCATTTTACCATGTCAGCAGAACTGCTCTGGCAACTCTTATGTGCATTCATTTTAAAATGCATGTGTTGCAATAGGATATCAGGAGACCATGGGCTGTAGTGGATGCATGAATTTCTTTTGAGGTATGAGAAGAACAGGCAAGACTTCATTTTCTTATTTGCGCTCTCTGCTGCTAAATTTAAGTTCATAATTTTGTTGTTGGTGTTTTGTTGTTGGTGTATTCTGGTTGGTTGTTTGTTTTTTTCTGAAGGCACAACACATGATTCATGCATGCTAATTGAGTAGTTTGAGAAGGGTAGAAGAGTTTCCAATGTCTCCCTTTAATTCCTTTGCAAAGAAAAGTCTGTAGCATGCAGAAAAACACTGTTATTCCCTTGTCTGTCTTGACACTTGATACCTAGTCATGACTCTACTACTACAGCTTATACTGGTAATGAGTGCTGGACAATACAGAGGGCAAAGCTGACTATAGGTTAAGGGTTATCCTCCCCATCCTGACACTGACAGGAATGCCACAACTTCTTGTTTTGACAGAAGTGTTTTTTGTGTAAGTTGATTGCTTTAGCTTAACTCTGTTTCTATGTGATGCACCATGAATTGACAGTAGCTATTCTAGTAAGAATCTATTCCTTTATTTACACTGTTTTTACATTGGCCACAAACTTTTGCAGTAGGGAGTGATAAGAAAGTCACCTTTGAGTTGTAACATTGTGCTTAGCTACCACAGGAAGTTGTTATTGGCTGTGATATGTCAGTGCCATCTCTTCTGTGCATCTTTGAATGTATGTATGTATATGCCCTAAGGAGAAAGAAATGTATTAAAACCTAAGTTGATTAGTCTGAACAAGAATTGTAGTTAAGTGGATGAACTGGGAAGACCTTACAGCTGAGACCATACAAAAATATCCTCAAGGTTTAGTTTAATCTGGTTTTGAAATTTAGAGAGTTGTCCAAGGTGAAGGTTAAATGAAAGTCTGAGTGACCATCATGGTATTGTCCAGTTTCCAAAAAATGCAGTTTGAGGAGGGTTTGGGATTTAGTGCTTTATGTCCAGGCAGGCCATGCCTGAATGAACAGATGAAGGAACGTCTGCAGGGAGAGATTTAGAGAGGGAAGCTTTTGTTTGCATGGAGGAAGAGAGGTCTTGAGTATTTGTGACCCTTCAGTAGGGAGTAGCTGTACTTGTGTTTACAGGTGTTGTTACCTTAATGAAGAAATGGAGATCAGAGCAGTAAGTATTAGGAAGGAGTATGTGAAGAGGATCCTTCAGGGGTATGTTGAAGTAAGAATAAAGGAAAGGATTCTGAAAGCCAAGGAACCATGTTTTAAAGGCAGTGTGATCACACATTCAGAATGTGATTACTAATGAAGGTAAGGATGGGGTACTGATCTTAAGTTTTTGGTCAAGTAGGTGAGGTAACTTTAATGGTATGCTCAAGGGAAGGTAACACGAATACTTCAGACATCAACTGTAAAAGTGTAGGTGGTTGGAGTATTAATGTCTGGAGTATTAATGTCACTGTATATTGGAATGGGAAAGAGGCAGATGAGATTGGGAGTTACTGAAAAGGCAGAGAAGTAGTGTTGTAGGAGAGAAGCGGAGGTAGGGTGGGAGACTGCTTGAGGTGTGAAGTAGTTAGCAAGTGTGTTTAAGCAGTTGTGTGACAAGGGAGGAGGACTGAGGCTTCGGAAGGGAAATAGTCTTTGAGACAAAGGAACTGGTAAACCTGAAGGAAATTAAGGGGATGGTGGAAACTAGGGAGGTTGGAAGGCAAGGGGATCAGATACAGGGGGAATTATGCTGAGCCATGTGGATAGATAATCCAAATTCCATCTGTGGCGCTTTGATGTCAGGACAGTGGGTGGTGTTTGCAGTCTCTGAAAGTTCACCAGTCTCTTCCCAGAACAGGTTTCTATGAGAGGCTCATAAAATGCCAAAAGAATCACTATACTTGATCTCATCTTATAGGGTTGATCTTTCTGAGCTCTATATTCATTCGGAGTTTGCTTTTGTGGTTTTTGGTTTGTGTGTTGGTTGGTTTTGGTTTTTTTCCTTCCAGCAGGAATTTGGAAATACTTGGGGACAATGAGAACAGCAGGATTTCTTTAAGTGAATAAGTACAGTCAGAGTTTTCTAGCTGTTGGGTTTTTTTTCCACAAAATATGCTAGAAAAGAGACTGTGTCTTAAGAATGTGCTAACTGTTGTTACAAGAGAGACAGGGCTCACCTGATTTCTCCAAATTAAACATTCTCATTTGCTATTCATCATCAGAAGATGCCAGCAGTACCAGGAGTAAATGCTAATGAAGTGTGGGCTGGATGAGCAAACTGAGATGAATTGAAAACTGGCTAATGGCCAGACCTAGAAGATGGTGATCAATGGCATGAAGACCAGTTGGAGTCCAGTAACTTGCTGTATACCCCACGGGTCAGTACTGGCTCTGGTCTTGTTTAATGTCTTCATTAATGACCTAGATGGGGGGGCAGAGTACATACTAAGCAGGCTTGCTGATGACACAAAACTGGGAGTGGCACCTGATACACTAGGGAGTTATGCTGCCATCCAGAGGAACCTTGACAAGGGAGAAATGGCCTGACAGGCTTCTCGGAAGTTTAACAAGTGCAAAGTCTTGCACCTGGAGAAGAACAACCATGGAACTGATATAAGGTGACCATGGATTAATCATCTGGAAAAGAGCTTTGCAGAAAAGGACCCGGAGTCCTGATGGACACCAAGTTGACCATGAGCCAGCAATGTGTTCTGATGGCTAAGGCAAATACTTGTCCTTCATTAGAACTGTTGCCAGCAGGTTGAGGAAGGTGCTCCTTTCCCTCTACTCAGCAGGGGTAAGGCTGTAACTGTCAAGTTCTGAGCTCCCCAGTACACTATCTTTTTGGTAATGTTTAAAAGCTGTCTGGACATAGTCCTAGGCAGCTGGCTTTAGGCAATCTTGCTTGATGAGGGAGCTGGCCAAGACCTGCACAGGTCCCTTCCAGCCTCAGCCATTCTGTGGTATTTGCATGGAGTATATTCTTAACTGGAATCCAAGATCTCCTTGTGAGCAGAGTTCAGCCACAGGGTACAGACACACTAGGAGCAACATTCAATGAAGTACAATGACCTGCCCTGTGTGGAAAAGGAGCCTGGTGGCTTCTGACTTGAAAAATGCATCTGTTGAGTCATTTGGCCTTTCCTTCTCTTTGTTGGACAAGTGGTGAGTTTCACATGAATAGTTCTCTCAGTCCATCCCATAAAGGAAGCTAAATTCTTGCTCCCCACCGCCTTATTTGTTGGAGCATTTCTGCCTGCGGACACCTTTTCTTCTGATTGTTAGAGTCTTATTCCCGACTCCCATAGAAGCATGTCAGAATGTCTTAAATTTCTCATTTTTAATGCCTTTTTTTTTGTTTTTTTTTTTCCTCCCCCCTTTAGTCTTTGGTCTGTGTGGGTTTGGGAAGGGTGGGGACACAGGGGAACACAGGACATCCATAACCATGTTTTCAGTTCTAGATAAGGAAGGTCTCAGTATAATTTGAGTTACTGACAAGCCTTTATGTGAAAAGCTCTTAAATAGGATTTGACTCTTTGTTAGATTCTTAATGGGTTAACCATCACCAACTCAGTGATTTCAGAGAATCCAGGAAGCTGAATGTGTGCCCACTCTAAGAGAATATCAGGTTTAAGATCATCTAATGAACCTGAAGGTGCACAAGTCCATGGGACTGGATGAGATCCATCCGTGGGTACTAAGGGAAGTGGCAGATGAAGTTACAGAACCACTTTCCATCATATTTGAGAAGTCCTGGAGGTCTGGTGAAGGTCCCACTGACTACAAAAGGGAAAACACAACCCCCATTTTCAGAAAGGGAGATAAGGAAGACCTGGGGAACTGTAGGCCACTCGGTCTTACCCTAGTGCCTGGCAAGATAATGGAGCAGATCCTCCTGAAGACTCTGCTAGGACACACAGAAAATGAAGTGGTGATTGGTAGTAACCATGGCTTCACCAAGGGCAAGTCTTGCCAAACAGATTTGGTGCCTTTTTCTGATGGGGCTACAACATCAATGAATAAGGGAAGAGCAACTGACATCATCTTCGTGTGTCCAGCTTTGGAGCCCCCAGCACAAGAAGGACATGAACCTGATGGAGCGGGTCCAAAGGAGGGCCCCAAAAACAATCAGAGGGCTGGAACATCTCTCCTACAAGGACAGGCTGGAGGAGTTGGGGTTGTTCAGCCTGGAGAAGAGAAGGCTCTGGGAAGACCTTGTAGTGGCCTTTCAGTATCTGAAGTGGGCCTACAGGAAAGCTGAGGAAGGACTTTTTACAAGGTCATGTGGTGATAGGACAAGGGGCAATGGTTTTAA
Organism: Chloroceryle aenea; assembly: GCA_013399075.1. Taxonomy (NCBI): domain Eukaryota; kingdom Metazoa; phylum Chordata; class Aves; order Coraciiformes; family Cerylidae; genus Chloroceryle; species Chloroceryle aenea. Next base: position 61,768 of record VWZY01009687.1, read on the forward strand.
ACTAGAGCAGGGTGGATTTAGATTAGACATTAGGAAAATGCTCTTTACTATGAAGGTGGTGAGAAAGTGCAGTGGGTTGCTCAGAGTTTTGGACACCTCATCCCTGGAAGTGTTTAAGACCAGGCTGAATGAGGCTCTGAGCAACCAGGTCTAGTAGCAGGGGTGTCCCTCCTCATTACAGGAAGGTTGGAACTAGATGATCTTTAAGGTCCCTTCCAACTTGAGCCATTCTATGTTTAATACAGTTAGGTATAGGGGAGAGAAGTCTTGCAAATAATGACCAGTAAAGGCAGGATGTAACTCATGAGCCTTCACCACATCAGTGAAGGCAGAGTGTGTGTAGCTCTTGAGATTTTTAGCACGCTTCATAACCACACTGCACTACAAGATGAATTTTTTTTTTTTCCCTTCTAACAGAAGATCATCAGTACTAGTTGTTTTCAGGTTTCATAGTTTCTGGAAGTTGAGTGGTATTGTCTTCAATTGCGCTTTAAACAAACCTGGTTTTGGTGATGTTCTAACTATCAAGTGGTATTTAGTTATTGTATCACGGGTGCAGTGATAAATCATGGGGCAGGCAGCTTGTTTAAAAAAGGTTTAAATGTTTTGCATGCCAGTTTGCATACGCCTCTGTTCCAATAGGAAGGTGTCCCCCATGTTATTACAGTGGTGTAATTAAGGTGGTGTGACTAGCAAAACATTTTGGCAAGACAAGGCCTGCATTAATACATAAGATGAATCCTAAAGTTTCTTAATGAACTACTAATTCTATCTGCAGATCCTGTTTTAGCATTTGTAATTGTTCTAATTGACAGTAAACTTAAAGTCTTAAAATCAGAATGGTTTGGGTTGGAAGGGACCTTTAAGGGTCAGCTAGTCCAAGTCCCCTGAAATGAGCAGGGACATCTTCAACTAGAATAGGTTGCTCAGAACCCCATACAGCTGACCTTGAATGTCTCCAGGAGTGTCTGCCACATCTCTGGGCAGCCTGCTCTAGTGTTCCATCACCTGCATTGCTAAAAATTTCTTCCGTATATCTAGTCTAAATCCACCCTCTCTTAGTGTAAAAACTACAGCACCCCTTGTGCTGTCACAACAGGTCCTGCTAAACAGTCTGGCCCCATCTTACAGGCCCCTTTAAAGTACTGAAAGGCTGCAGTAAGGTCTCCTTGGAGCCTTCTCCAGGCTGAACAACCCCAACTCTCAGCCTTTCCTCACAGGAGAGGTACCAGCCCTCTGACCATTTTTGNAGGTTGCTCAGAACCCCATACAGCTGACCTTGAATGTCTCCAGGAGTGTCTGCCACATCTCTGGGCAGCCTGCTCTAGTGTTCCATCACCTTCATTGCTAAAAAGTTCTTCCGTATATCTAGTCTAAATCCACCCTCTCTTAGTGTAAAAACTACAGCACCCCTTGTGCTGTCACAACAGGTCCTGCTAAACAGTCTGGCCCCATCTTACAGGCCCCTTTAAAGTACTGAAAGGCTGCAGTAAGGTCTCCTTGGAGCCTTCTCCAGGCTGAACAACCCCAACTCTCAGCCTTTCCTCATAGGAGAGGTACCAGCCCTCTGACCATTTTTGTGGCCCTCCTCCTGACCTGCTTCAAGAAGTCTGTGTCTTTCTTGTGCTGAGGACTCCAGAGCTGGATGCAGTACACAGTACTGAGCTGCCGATCTGCTCTGTTCTGAAAAATGAGTGTCAAGATTGCCTGTTGCCTGGGTTGGGGAAGCCAGAAGTAAGCAAGAAAGTGCTGTTCTATTTAACAGCACATCAATGGGTTGCTCTCATGGCTGCTTCTGCAGTGAGTGCTAACTGAAGCTTCCAGGAAAGCTGACTACTTTAAGTTGTAACTGAAACTTGTGGATTTCTGACTGCTCCTATCCTCTGCTGTTCAGCTGTCTGTGCCAGATGCCAGTCAGAATAATGTTGCCTGGCCCATTTGCCAGCATGTTCTGTCAAGTTGCCTTAAACCTCCACAAATGCTCAGAAAAGTGCTTCTAATGTATTTCTATTTGAAAGGGTAGCAAACCAGAGGCCCTCTTGTACTATGCCTTAATGCTCACAAGAACTCAATTCTTCCTTTGTACTTAAGCCAAGAAAGGAGTTTGGGAGTGACTGTTTCAACTGTTACACCTTGGATGGACACACAACTCTAGAGCAGTCTGAGACATCTTCTGGGCTGGAAGATAATAAAGGATGTTTAATAAGGGAGAAGCCACTTGTGTAATGCCTTTTCCTTGTACTTTATCCTCCCTTTAATAAATGTTTATAGTGACATTTTGGGGAGTTAAGTGGAATTTTCTTTTTTTTGCTTTGTTTGCTTTGGAAAATCATGTAAAAAACCCAGTATATCATCTGCCCAGAGATAGGAGGCAGTTCCAAAACGGATTCAGAGTCAGTCTGCCAAGTATCTGGAGAAAGAGCATTTTAACTGCAGTATATATCCAGCTCTTTCTGGCATCTTTGTGGGCTCCTGATCTGTTTCATACCAGCTGTTGGAGTTTGTATTCCTGGAATTGGGGAAGTCGGCAATGTTACTGTTCAAACAAGGTATATGTGTCAGGCGCTTGAAAAGGAATTTCACAAAGTGTACCTGTCACTTTGAATGCCTAACTTTGGCCACTTAAAGTGCTGGAAATCCCACAGTCAGTAAATTAGATGTCCGTATCAGAATGTTCTTTGCTGGTAAATGTAATGAGAAGTACACTGGTGTACTAATAAATGTGATGACTTCAAGGGAAGTGCATCTGTTGATAAGGCTGTAGGAGGCTCTATAGCTGATTGTGAATACTTCAAGATCTCATTACAGAGACCATCTCCCCAAAGAGCAAAAGCTTGTAGCAGAAGAATGAATCCATAATGTGAATCTTTGACTTGTCTGATTTGTTTTAACATGTAGTTTACTGAGACTCTGTTTAAAATGAATGAAAAAACCCAACCCACATTAGGTACACCAGTCCCTATACATGCTCCAAAATAGAGCTGTCATTTTGGAGCTGAAAGGCAGCCTCATAAAGAGCGTTATTTAGAAAGGGAAAGGTGGTAGAGTTTTGGCTGGGCTTGACTATCATGAGTCAGAAGATGAAAGTAAGCATATCAACTTCTGTGAGACTTGAACATCTGCTGAATTGCACTGTTTGTGGAGTTACAGCACTCCACAAAGATATGTGTAGACAAGGACATTTTAACACTTCTGATAAAATCCTTGATATGTTTTGTAGAAAGGGAGTAAAATCTTTTTTCTTAATAATTTGAGTATTAAAAAATCAAAAAAAAAATGCAGTAGACACTAGTAGTGGCTTCTGCAACCCATTACTACTACTTACCACTTGAAAAGAGTATAAAATTAAAGCAGTCTGCCTCCTGATTTTGGGGAGAAAGGGAAGAAGGTAGTGGGAAAATAACTTTCTCTTGAGGTACTGTCTTAAGCTACCACTATGATGCATGTTTTGCCTTGATTTTTGGATCATAACAAGTGTATTGAAATCCAGCCTATGTTGTTACAGTGGAAAAACATGATGGAACTGATTTATTATTATTATTATTAGAAATAATGTATAACTTATGTTTCATTTGTGCATTTAAGGTTTAGATAGTGAAGAGGATGAAGATACCAAACTAACAATGAAGAGGAGTTTAGAAGAAACAAACAAACAGGAAGGTCTGTTGATTTTTACTTTTCTGTGCTCAGGACTGTTATTAGTTATGGGAGATACAGAAACTAAACTTAAAATCACTTTTAGGGCAGCTGACCTCTTAGGAATACTCTCTAAAGTATGCTGGGCAATCTTAAGTAGTTAGGAACATTGTGATGAGTTATAAATAAAGAATAATCTCCTGACTTGAAAAGTATGCCAGCAGACTCAACATCTATTTTATTGGTGCATCCCAGGGTATTGTGCAATGAAACACTTGACTGAGCTCACTTTGTAACAGTTTGATATGACTGTGTTGATTCAGACTAGACCTTCTGTTTGGGTAGTTGAACTTGTGAATAAATAGTTTGAAATTAGATATTGTATCTCAACAAAGCACTATGGTCTCCTAAAAAAGCTCTAGATTTATGCACAAGTTTGAGTCAGCAGTACAGCTGTCTGCTGTCATTATATCTTACCTTAGTTTAAATTTTTTTCATCCCTTTGCTGTTGTGCTTAGTGGTTGTGTTCATACAACGTAGTCATAAATTTTTGGTGACAGACAACAGAGCACTTTTAAAAAAAAAATTATTGTTTAAAGGCTTGATTCTGCCATTCCACCAGATGGAAATAACATGAACTACAAAAGAAAAAATCAATAATTAATTTGTATGAAGTCAGCGATAGAACGGATAACTAGATTTTATATTCTCGGAATTTATTCAGTTATAAATTTACCAGCTGTTACTTAATGTTCTTAAGTGTCCAATATAGTCATCTACAGGACTGAAGTTTGCCACACTCAGGTCCCCCTGGCACTGGATATTGCCATCAGGGATAGCAGAGGCATTTGGGGCATAAAGGAGGTTCCAGTTCTGCTGTTGCAGTTCTGAAGGCATCTGACCTTATGAAGCAGTCTGGCTTCTGCTGTGTTCGCTGGCTGCCGGTGTGATTAATGGTGGTTCTGCAGTGGGGTAAGAGGGAGTGAGGAGACAAAATCAACCCCAGAAAGGGGCAAAAGGGAAAAAGCATTTGCAGCAGCTGGAAGCAGAGAAAGCAAAAGGCAAGTGTAGGAAGCAGAAGAAGCTGCTTCAGCAGCTCCAGGGAATAATCACTGTGGAGTTAACTGAATGTCATTAGCCACAAGAGTCACAGCTTTGACCTAATTCTTGGTTCTTGAACATTCTTAGTGGCTAATTGACAACATATTTTAATGCAAGCAGGTGCCTGCAAATGGCTTTGTTTTATTTTGGTTTCAGAATTTCTGTTTGTGACCACGTAGTGTTGCCCCTCCAGAAACTTAACATCTCTTTTGTTAGTAGTACCAGATGTTACAGTAAAGTCCAGGTGAATTACTATGGCTCTGCTGACATGAGAGAGCATTCGTTAATACTATTTCTGTTCCAAATCATTTATTGTTGGTCTGTTTTATGCAAGGCCTAGAAGCTTTAAGATATGTTTTAATATATATTTATTATAGTTTCCTTTGTCATAAGAATAGACAGCTTTTTTTTTATATAGGATGTGCTTGTGTCCTCCTAAAGCAGAATGTGAGCAAGTCAGGAATGACAGTGGGTCTGAAATCTGCTTTAGTTTTTCCAACTATACCATTGGTATCAATATTTGCTGTACATATAAACCCTGTCTAACGTTACTTAATTCACTAGCACCAAACAATTAGTTCCCTAAACATCCTAAATATAATGAGGAAATTGAGTTTCTTTTTTGAGTATTATGAAGGGTGTTTAAGATCAGAAGTTGTTAACTCAGATGAGTGCACTGCAATCCTCCACCCTCATGGTCAAAAATGTCCTAGCCCTGATCCGGACTATTTCATTTACTTATGTGTGGCCTTCCTAGTAAGAATGACAGTGGTTGTGCCAAGGTAGAATGTAGATAGGGGAAATATATATTGATAAGGAACTGAAATGAAAATACTGAAACCTCTCTGCTTGTTTTCTGTGTCTGTTGTCTTATTTTTGTTTTAATACTTGTGGTGATTTGACCTTGGCTGGATGCCAGGTGCCCACCAAGCTGCTCTGTCACTTCCCCCTCCTCCTCCTCTCAGCTGGACCAGGGCGGAAGAAAATTTGATGAAACTTGTGGATTAAGACAAGGGCAATTTAATGAAGAACACAGCAAGGCTGTGTGCAGAAGCAAAAGAAAACAAAGGTTTATTCTCTACTTCCCACCAGCAGGCGATGTCTGGCCCTTTTTGGGAAGCAGGGCTCCAAATGCACAGTGGCTGCTCCGGAGGACAAGGGGCTGCTCCCCTGTCTGTTTTTTCCTAGCTTTTATAGTTCAGCTGATNCTAGCTTTTATAGTTCAGATGATGTCTTATGGTATGGAATATCAGTTTGGGTCAGCTGTCCTGGTTGTGTCCCCTCCCAGGATCTTGCCCACCTCGTCCCACTGCAGGGCTAATGTTGGAAACCAGCCTTGGTGCTGTGCGAGCCCTGCCCAGCAGTAGCCAGAACATGGGGGTGTTACCAGCACCTTTCCATCTCCCAGTGCAAAGCACAGCACTGGGAGGGCTGCTGGGGGGAAAATGAACTTCCAGCTCAGTCAGACCCAATCCAATACTTTATGGACAGTGGAAGGTTGCAGACATGGTTCCTATATTTTGAAGTGTTGAAAAGATAGCATGAGGCAGAAGGCAGGAAAATAATTTCGTTTCTTTATCTTTCTGATATGCTCACAGAAGTTGTTTGCTGCTTTATGTAATATGTAGTTGTGTTTGTAGTTAATGTAGTTGTGTTTGTGACTAGTTATCAACCATAGTTTGAGATTATTATCTTTTTTTTTTTTATTTATACAGAGACAGATGCAGAATTGGAAGAAGCTATCAAGAGAAGCCTTGAGGAAATGTAAAATGGTGATACTTCAGTGCACTAACCCCATGTCATCTGAGCTGCTTACAAAAATGGAAGCTTGTTCACTTATGACAAATGCTCACAAGTACCACTGAAAAAATAAATCTGTGTCTTGAACTGTTAGGTTTATAATCTGATGTCCTGTGTCATGCTGATGGACAGCTGGAGTTTATGGGTATCCACTGCAATATATTGTTTAAGATAAAAATATCTTTTTTTCAGCCTTTGCATATTTTGTTCCTAATCAATGATTGACTAAGTCTCTCCATTCTAGCTGTACAAGTTGTTGCTTAATTAGTAGGCTGGTCTTACTAGGGGAGAGTTTAGTTGTGGTTCATTTTGTTGTTGTCGTATTTTTTTAATTGGTTCTTATTTAATTTTTCTGTCACAAATTGTATTGTCTTTTATTTACTTGTTCATATGGTCTTTACAACAGATAAAAATAGCAAACTCTATCTCAGATTTGCCTAGCTAATCTTGTTATAAAGAGAAGCTTAGATCCCAGGTTTATAAATTGAACGTATGGCCTAACTCTTGCCTGTGGCCAGTCTCACCTCAGACCATCATTTTGTCTATGTCCTGTTTGTTATAAATGTCAGAATCAGGACCACAAGCTGTACAGTTAGTTTGTTAGCTTTATTTTTATAAAAGTGTGTGGTTTTTTTCAATAGTAGTATGGTAGAGTGTTGGAATGGGTGGTTTAAACTTTGGCAGGTTCAGCTCCTCTCCCTGTTATGAGGCTGTGACAACTTCTTAAGGGAACAGAAGCTAATTAAACTTTCTAGTTCCTGTTTGGAACAGATGTGAGAGAATTCAAGATGTTATTCCTATATACTGTCGTCTTTGCTCCCTTCTGTTCTAATGAAGAGGTAGCCTTAGATAAATTAATGTAAATGTGTTAATTATTTTTGTACTGTCCCTATAAAGTGAAGAATTATTTCTGTGGTTAAAATTATCTGTCACCTTTCTCAGTTCTTTCATTTAAAAATACCTATGCAAGCTGTCCAGCTTTACAAGTTTATTATACTTCAGTTATTGATTGCTATCAATCACTAAGAAATTGCAATGTAATAAAATTCCAGCTTGATTTTTTTTTATTATTCATTAGCCTGTGAGTTTGCTTCTAACTGCTGTAAATCTAAGCATTAATTAAGCAAACAAATACTTTTTTGTGGGGAGTAAGACACTGTTAGGTTTTTTTACATTCTTGGTTCCAAAGAGAGTAACTGCAGCTCTGTCCTCATGGTTAGAAAGGCTGGAAAACTGGCACTGGCTTATTTCTAATCATGATTCTAATACAACTGCCATCTCCAAAATGAACAGAATTAATGAAGAATCTAGTGAATTTTCCCAGCACTCACTAGCAATCATATAACTTGAAGAAACTGTTCAAAATCCAGAAAGCAGTTTGAACATTTCCAGTACATTTGACTATTGATAGCCAAGTGTTACAGAAGTGAACAGGGCCTCTTAATGTTTTTCCCTTGTGCCTGCTGCTTGCTTTTCCACTGCCAATCTCAGATTAATCGCACTCCTGTTCAAATCTGGGTGTGCAGCTCATACTGCTGCTGAGGAAGCCCTATTCTGGAAGATTTTGAGTTGCCTTTAGCTACTGACTCAGACTAAATCCATTCCAGAATCTTTCACACCTAGTTTTTCTAATAAAGGGTAGAATGAGACAGAAGCCAATTTTCATCCTCCAAACCATCTCAGTCCAAGTTATACAGTCTTTTGGGCAGTTATGTTTTGTTGGTTACAAATTCCTTTCACATGAAAAGATAGTTCAGCTTGAGAGAGGTCATTGGTTGGCTCAACAAACGCTTAAAACCTGGGTAGATGGTCTTCTCCAGAGTCTGCTGTTAGATTTTCATCATATGCTTTATTCCTCGTAACTTTAGAGTTATGATAGAATAAAAGCTTTGCTTGTACATGATGGGCCATGACTTAAGTGGTTGAATAAAAAAAAAAAGCCATGTGTGCACACATAATAAATACCTATAGCTCTGGTTGTTCAAGACACTTTATTGGCCTCCTCATCTACTTACCAAAACAAGTAGCAAATCCCAACCACTGCTGCTATGGCTTTTATAAGACAGCCAAATATTGTTAGTCTCTGCATTCCTTTTATGTTAAAAGTAGTCTCCAGAATTGTCAAAGTCTTGAAATTTAACCTCATTTTTTTGGTCTCTTTGAGGTTCTCTTTAACTCTCTGAAGTTTTTCTTTGCAGTTTTCTGTCATCACAATCTTGTGATGCTTCTGTTTCCAGAAGAGCAGAGAGAACTGGATTATTAAAACGCTGTGTGTACAGACGTGACTCGTTACTCACCAGCATCTCACGGTGTAGCGCCTTGTTCTTCATCTTGAAAAGGTGCCATATAAATGGTTGTGTTTCAGAATTTAATGTTTCTGGCTAGGAAGTCTTGTTTAACTGGCTCAGATTTTTGAGGTTTGCCCTGCGTATGCTGAGTGGTTTGTGTTCCCAAGCACAACTCATCAGTTAAAAGGAGTTTGCCCAGCAATCCTTTACATTTGTACTAGAAGTGATCTGTTCTGCCCTTGAATTTGCTTTTGTGGAGATATTTGAGTCCACCCTTCATTAGTCTAAACTAATCCTGTGGTGCCTTTTTTTTGGTATTTATCTTTAATGAGGACAAAAGTCTAATTCTCCACCTTGCTACCACCAGCTGTTTGTAATGCTCTTAATTTCTATATGGTGCATGTGTAAGTTTTAGAAAACTGAAATCTTGGCAAGAGGAGAATGGTACAAGGCTCCTACCTCTTTGGTGCTTTGTATGCCATATTCTTCTATATCAAACAAAATCCCTCTTTTGGTCCTATTCAGAGACAAGATGAGATACCAAATAAATCAATGCAACTGTTGCAACAGATGCTGTAACACTAAAAAGTCACATCTGCCTGACTGCTTGTGAAGTTTAATATCACAAAAAGAAAAAAGGGGGGCGAGAACCCAAAAGTTACTAGCTTACTGTAAGCTACTTGCTTTTCATGTGGCTTTGGGTGGTCAATTAATTTTCCTAGCTCCTCAAGCTATACAGGAATGACCACTGCTGTTCCTGTAGCCCTCACAGAATGCAAACCTTTACCAAATATGGTGAAGTTTATAGAGGTATGAAGTTACGCTGCTGTCTTTCTTAAAAGGAAAGTGTTCTATCATCTGTTTGTGCTGTCCTGGCAATGTTTACAATGACTGTTGTAAATTGGAAGGAGGTGAGGAGGATGGATGACTAATTGTTTCAAAATTAATTTGGAAAAATTGGCTGACATTAGCACAAAGATGCTTTCTGGAAATTCTTTCCAGCTAAGGAGCTTTGTTAAAGTCTGCGTCTGTGTTTTTCATTGATGCTTCTAGACCACCTTAGGTTTTCTGTAGAAATTCTTAATTCAGGTGGTTTAGAGCCCAGTTGTAACAATCTGCGTCAAATTAGATGGTTTGAGATATTATAAAGTGGATGTAAACAAGTCAGAAAATTTGTGGCAAGTGCAGGTAAAGTGTGCACTCGGATGGCAAAGCTCTGCGTGCCTGGAAATTCCAAGTTCCTCTTGTAACTCTGTGCAAGCTCACTTTCACTGACTGGACTATTCTCATTTCTAGGAGTCCTTCTATGGTTTTTCTGGGGGGTTGGTTTGTTTTCTCAGGGCTCCACTGACAATTGACTGAGGATATGCAGCTGTACAGAATCTGCTGGCTCGTATATTAGGCAGTTTTCCTCTCTGGTGTGAATGAACTGCTGCATACCCTGAAATGGTCATACGAGCTTTCAAATTGCTTCTGAGGGAGAGGGCTTCATCCAGACTTTTGACAAGCTTGGGCCCTCAGGGCTTGCTTACACAGTAAAATGACTGCAACATGTATAGGCAAACCCAGGGCTAGCTGGTGCGTATCAGGGTTTGGAATAAGGCAAGGCTATTTATCACTGTGACAATTTGTAGTGCTTTTAGTGTAGATCATCTCCCTGGCTTTGGGACTTCTACAGATAGAACAGCTATCCAAGATGTGGGAAGGTTGCTCTTTCTGCTACCTCAAGGAACCTCATGTGTGTGAGTGAGGCTCTTCTGTATGTTGCTTGGTTTTGCAAGTGGCACTTTTTTTTTTTTCATGATGGTGTTATTTTAAACAAGAGATAGGCAGTAGCCTCACTGCTGAGGGGGGAGTGCAGAAACGATGAGACACCTTCTCATTGTGTTCTCACTGGTGCCCATAGCCAGAGGAGGGCTGTGCAGTCCATCACATGAACTCAGCTGTGGAGAAGGTGACGAGAAGGGGACACGGGCATGGCAGCACAGGCAGTCCTGACCTGGACATCACTGCTCCTCACTACAGACTGCAAGGATGAGGATAAAATCTGGGCTTTGTTTCAGATGTGGGGACCTAATTCCTGCCTTTTGTGTCTCCAAGCAAGCTTTGATTCACTGCTAGAGCTGAACTCTTATTTTTCTAGCCCAGACATCTATTATTTTGGACAGGTTGTTACAGCTTCCCTCTTACATACCTGGGTAAGAAGAAAGAGGGGAGAGGGGGCAATCTACCCTTCTAAAGAGCAAGAAAAGCAGTTTTTGTGGTCCTTCTAAGTTTCTGAACAGGAAAATGCCCTGCATTGCACAGGCACTAGTGTCAAGGCTTGTCCTAGAAGACCTTTTTTCTTTTAAACTTGCATTTTGGTTCTGTGGTTTGTGCTGTTCTCCCATCTAGGGAAAAATGTCATTTTGCTGTTAAAAGAGGGTAAGTCATAGATGATAATGTTTCTGGGCTAGTGCAGCTGTTTTCTACCTGTGTTTCATTAGAGCTTCTACCTCTGTGGAATCCAACCCCTGTGCAGGGAAAAATAAAATGTTCACAGCTGTTCAGCTCTTTTGATTTCTGCTTTTTAAACCCAATCTAATTGCTACTTAATAAATTATCAGGGGAAGAATAGAAGGATTCTTGTCATGGCTACAACTGGTTTCTGTTTGGGGTGGGAACGAATTTTTAATTACGTTCTACAAAGACTGTAGAGAGATGGATGGAACAATTGTTCAAATGAAGTTATTTCCATGAGCTCATAGACAACAAACCTTATTTATCCAACTACGTAAAACACAGAAAAATCAGGCAATTAATTTAACGAGAGTGCCTGGGACATGATTTCATTTTGAATGGACAAGCCTGAGAAAACAGCTATTTTGAATCACAGTGGGGTAAGCACACAAAACAGTCTCCCTGTGCAATGCAACCCCTCCTAGCTGGGTGCCAAACATTGGTCTGCTAGAGCCAGAGGGTATTTGCCCAAACCTGGACCTTTGGGATAAGCAAATTCCTTTTAAAATACTAACAGCAGTGGCAAGTAAAGCCAATGTGTAACTTGAACTGCTGGAACTAACACTTCCAGCAGGAACTGGAAGTACCAGAAACTCTGGGCTAGTTGTTAGCGAAGGTGGTAGAGGGGTTGCTTGCAAGAGAGAAGGTACTGTTTTCTACAGTCAAGTTAAATAATCTTGGAATAAATTGTTATGAGATGCAGGTCCACTACCTTGGCTACCATTAAATAGGTTTAGATGCTTTATTTCCCTGGTAAATCTTTTGTATCACCTAGAACAGTACTGGCTGGGGGAACAGCTGTTCTGCAGGTAGTCAGGAGGCTCCTATCCTGGCATCGGGAAGAGGTGCTGTCAGGGGCAGTATCTCCGGTATCTTGTTCTTAGGAATGCTTCCTCCTCCTGTTTCTTAGATTTGGTAAACCTTTCACCGTTGTAGCTCCCTTTTTGAACAGTTTTATCTACAAATAACTACTGCGTGGTGGGAGTTTCCTCGTTTTCTTTAATGAAAGAGCAAACCCATGAGCCAACCACATAGAGCAGTTCTGGAAGGCAAATCCTCATCCTCACAGCTACCCCCTTGAAGGTAATATTTATAAGTGAAAAACCCCATTATTCCTCCCTTAGCTTCTGGTTCACACTTATTTTGCCTGCCCCACGTTTTCCTGCGTTTGTCACAAAAAAGACAGGGGCCAGGAGCCGGGGTGGCCCGGGGTCTCTGTGTGTCCCGTAAAGCGCCGGGGGTGAGCAGAGGTGCCACACAGCCGGGCTGCATGGGGACCGGGTACCGCTGTCAGGCAGACCAGAGTGCAGGGTGACAGCAGGGTGTCGGTGACAACGGGGAACGCTTGTTCCCGGGAAGGTGTAATTCCCGCGTGTGCCCCCGCTGCGCTGAAAGATTC
>VWZY01009688.1:0-15142 GCA_013399075.1 Chloroceryle aenea
CTTCCTTCCCTTGGAAAAGATTTATCTTCAGTCATCTTTTGTGGTATTTTGAGTTTCACCAGAAATGATGGAGAGGACTCTGTCTTACCTCCTTGCATTTGAAGCCCCATGACACAGTTGGTGAAAAAAATTATTTTTCTCAAGAAAATCAATGTATGCCTTAGAAACATAACAAGACCTTTTGTCCTCTTCTACAAAATGCAGCAGGATTATAGAAAGAGAATGACCTAACACGTGTAAATGTAATGGATCTTATCCTGGGATGCTCACTGGGAAGAAAGCAGAACTGCTGCTTCCTAGTACTGGGAAAGTTCAGTATTTTCAGGTAGAATAATCACTCTAAATATGTACTAATGTAGGATCATTTTGTAAAGGTAAAAGTGTGGAAATACTATTACATAGCCAGAAATCAGGTTCTGGTACCCTCTTCTCGTTATCCTGTCAGAAAATTTGCCTGTATAGCAACAATGTATAAATCTCAAAATGTGTGTTTAAGGAGTCCTTTGAGATGAGCCCTTCCATTTGTATGCCACATTCACTAACTGTGTGTAAAAAGTCGCTTGGAAATCTCTTGTTGTTTTTGTTACTTTGGTGAAACCAAGTTGTGCTTGAAAGTAAAAGTGTCTAAATAGCTAAAAAAAAAAAAAAAAAAAGAAGAAAAGAAAAAAACCCAAACAATAAACTTTATGAAATAAACAAATCCAAACCATGTTCAAAGGTGGATTAGAAGTTGAGTCAGCATTTAGTTTATTCAAGGCATATTGTATCTATCTCATATATATATATAAATAAATAATGGGTATTTATATACATATCCTCTTCCCTCTGCACTACTTCATTCTGTCCTCTGGCATGAATATTATACCTTAGCAGCTTTCTGTGCAGCCTCCATTGATGTGCTCTGTCAGCTCTCCTTCCCTGAGAGGTAGATGGCAGATCGCATCTCCAAGGACAGGGACTGCTGACCCTTGGGAGACTGAGAAAGAACAAATCTCTCCGGTTGCATGCAGGGTGGTACAGTCAGCCCCAGCTGCTGACTGCAAGAAATAACTCCTTATGTAAAGTAGGTTGGTGTGCTACTTCTCTCTGTTCCTCTGTACAACCTTTATCTGTGGTTTGGGATGCCAGAAAGATAAAGCCTGCTCCTATGAACCCTAAAGAGGGTGTATGAGGCTCCAGGTGTATGAGGCTTCCCTCTCCCCTCCTGTGTCCAAGTGTGAATCAGAAGTGACTACACTGAAATTCAGGCCCAAATCCCAGTACACCACGATGGTGAGGGAGAGGAGGGACAGGCTTTTCCCGATTCACCATCTACCAAGTTCAGCATTTCTCTGAAAGACCTTACCCTGAAACAAGGACACAGGATAAGTCTGCAGTGATGGCTGCCAGAGTGAGCATGACCATATCTTGTTTGGCAAGCTTCTGTGACTTGTACCAGCTATGCTGACCTTGGCCAAGGAGAAGACAGTTATTAAGTACCTCTGCTTGTCTTGATCAAGCACTTTGAACTGTTTCTTCTGTTGGCATAAACTGATGAGGCTTCACTACTCACAGCAAAATTCTCCTCTGAATGCCATCTAGTAAAAATTAACAAAGTGCTTATAGAAAGCAGTGGAAATGTTGACAAAAAATATCAAAGAGATTAGTGAAATACTAACACCTGCTGTACTGACAGGGTAGGGGTTTTATTATTGTTGGACAGTTTTGTTGTCACAAAAAGAAAATCAAGCCTCCTGTTTATATTTGCATCTTTTTGTTAGTTTTATATCTTTCTCCCCCTTTCAGTAATTTTTTTTTTTTATTTTTCAGGGGAATTGCACACGAAGGCCTCAGTTATGTCATCTGCTCTGTGTCACCAGATCTCTAGTTACAAATTTAATGCTGGAATAGAGGAACTCGATTTTCACCTGGTTAGCGCAGACTTTAAGTACCACTACAGATCCTCTGCTGCCATCTTATGGCCACTGGATTTATTATATTTAATAATGCATTGCGTTGGTTCTGTGGTGAGAAGAGACTGGACTGCAAGGTTTAAGCAAATGATTTATTTGAACTCACAGGTTTACCTGTAAGGCCCAAGCAAACCATCTATTTGAAGTCTAATATACCACTAATGCAGGTTTTTATGGATACAGCAGAAGAATGCACTATTACAACTTAAAAGGAAGAATACACTATAACATATTAGAAAGTATGCTAAATATGATACGTGTGTTAGTTAATCATCAGCATTTGCAAAATTACAGCTTGCACAAACTTACAACTTACACTTGCCACTCTGGGTAAGGGCTCTCAATCTTAGAACAGTCACCTTGCTTTAGAAAAGTCACCTTGGCCAATGTCCTGACCAAGGGAGAAAGGTTTCCATACAGGTGAGAGTCGGAGAGGCGACTCCCAAAATCTAAGCTAAACCTTAGCACTTTTATCCTGTTTTATGTGACTGATTATACAGTTTGAATACACAAGGTTGTGGCTGAAACACTCCAAGTGGTTGTGGCAAAACTATGCCAGATTAGATTATGCCATCTAGAGACACAAAAGTTTTCTTGTTGGCTGAACCCAGCACTGAAGCCCTCCAGGTTCTCCTTATCTTACTTTCTCAGGAAGCCAAATAGTGGTTTGAAATGAGACACAGGACACACCATTTGTTGAGGAACTGCAAGGCTCAGCTCACATTTTGGTTCTTTGTGTGGTGCAGCATTGCCCTGTGTGTATGGACAACTCAAGGTTGCCCATCTACATAGCTCTCCATGAGTCGCCTGCACACCACATTCCCCCCTACCTCCCTGACTTGCCTGCATGCACCAGATGATATTGAAACTTGCTTATGAACTATGAGCCAGAAAATACATGCAATACTAAGAGGTGAGAAAGGAAAAATGAGGGTAAAATCTGCAACTGGATTATATGCAGTTGAATAGACATTTTAGTGGGGCTGCTAATCCTGATTGTCAAATTCCCACTGCAGTCTGTCACAGTTTAACTCCTTTTTATCTCTACATGGATGGGAGAGAAGATACCTCTGTATAAGTTCGCAAACTCTTCTATGGACTCACTTTCAGCAACTGAAGAACTGTTTTCTGAAACACAACCCAAGAAGATAGAGCAATTCCAAGAAGGAGAAGTAGATAGGCTGCATTTGCATTCTTCCTGTCATCTCCTATCACCAGTGGCTGTAGATACTATCAGCAGCAGCAGCAGCTAGTGCAGTGTTACAGATCACTTTTAAAGTAACCCAGTATGAGACCTTTATGTCATCTCTCACTCTATTTCAGCAATATTCAGCAAATTCTCTCTGTCCACAGCATCTAAGCAACTGCACAAACATCTCCATTCTCAGGGAATCACACCATGACTACAAAATCCTCCACTATGTCCACAGGTCACTAGCAGGCAATGGAAAATGGATTTCACTCCTCTGTAGGATTTCTTCCACTTCTGTAGTCAGAACAAGGCCCCAACACCGCCTCTTGGTGTTTTGTTGTTTTTTTTTTTTTCCATGAAAAAAAAAGTTGTCATAGGCCATGGGACTTCACCGGTGATGAACTCACTGCGTTATTTGGAGCGTGACTGGAAAACAGCTATGAGAGAGGGGTTAATCTCAATATAGAATCTGTATTTACAAACTTATTTGGAATGTAAACAGTTCAAGACATTGCGACTCTGCAGTGGTGTAAGGGTAGGATTGGCAGATTATTAGAAACCAGGGGAAAACAAGGAGGAGGACAGTTACATTATCTCTGCTCCCAGATGGGATTCCAACCTACTCTGCATTTCTATGTTTGTGTTATCAGAGCTCTGCACTTCTGTAAAAGGGCTTTTTAAGCTCTTGCTATCCATCATCCTGACAGATCACTCCTCAGGAGAGAACTGACTTAGACTCAGACTTCTTCAAGCCAGGGTTTTCTTCCTTTTTTTAAGAACAAGAACGCCAGATAACTTGGAATTAAGAGAACTATCAAAGTGAAGAACACCTACACCAGCTGGAGCTGGTGCAAACAGACTTTATGCACAGTGGGCACACTTCTACCAGTAAATTGTCTGCTTGGATTGTTTAATGACTTCTTAATTGCTGTATGAATCCAGTGAATGATCTTCGGTTGAAGAATTATCACCAAAACTTGAGTGAAAATTACAAACTTCGAAATCTTCTAGTTCAAGAAAAAAAAGGAAGGAAACAGATGTAAATGACCTCTACTTGAACAAAATGTTATTTACAGTCTCTTGGGTGGACTCTGGGATGCCAGTGCTGCTGGCCAGCCTTCTGTTGCTGATCTTCTCACAAATGCTGGTAACAGATGTAAATATTGTTCTTTATTTTAAATGGCAAAATTGCTTATCCAACTGATTTTTATTTTATTTTTTTTAAACATGTTCATTAACAACCTTTGGATTCACTTTTAACTCTTCTACTTTCAGTAGAAAGGTCAGTTCCATTTCTTACCTGACCTAATTCCTTTTAATTACATGGTTGAAAATTTCCTCATTTGGAGACAGGTAGTTTCCCAGGGTGTGTTTTAAGTAGGTATCATGGAATTGTTCCTCTCCTTTTCCAGTCTGTCTCAGATGAGGCTCTGACAAAATCAATGTATTGTTGGATGAGACAGTGACAATATTGCTCTATTTCTTGTGGTTGCCTTTTAATTTTCCCTCAAAGCAATTATGGTATCATGGAAAAATAAACTGGACCCTGTACAGTTTATGGGCCAGTACAACTTCAGAGTCTAAGAAAGGTACCAATTTGTTTATGTGTCTAGGATGGATATTTGAGATGAAGTGAATATCTACTTGTAGAATTCAACCATCAACTGACTACTGTACTTGACTAGCCTACTAGATCAAAAGGCAGTAAGAGCAATGCCATAACTCACACCATTTCTTGCATCTTATTACACAAGGTTTTTATTAATTAGGAATGCTAGAAAGAGATGATTTAGTGTGTTGTTTTATAGGCAGCATATATTAGAGGTTATTTTACTATAGTTAAGTAAATCCTTACTCATATGTTTAATGTTTATTTACATGACAAGTCCAGCTGACCTCACTGAGATAAACTGTATAAACAAAAGTTTTGCTTATTTTTTCCCTCTTCAAAACCACTTATTAATCATGAGCAGAATATTGAAATAAAATGACCTTGGTTCTGTCCTGGAGGCTCTATAACCTTGTCCTCTGAAGGACCAACTCTCATGAAGTTTTCAGTGCCACTGGATCATATTGAATAAGAACTCTGTTATCCTAGCTGGCATTTGCCTGAGGTGGGGCTTGGACAGTAACCTGAGGTTGCTCAGTAAAGACTTATCAAAGATGCCTACCTGCTGTGCTTGCTCTGCCAATAATGATAAAGCAGAAAGAAGCAGCCAGGGAAAATCTTGGCCTGCATCCATAGAGGTATATAAAAAGTTCACATTTATGATGCTAATCTTTATTGGCTTTTATTCTGCAGGTTGTGTCCCACCTAATGATGGATATGGCTCTGCATTCCTTTGATGATCAGTATCTGGGATGCAGAGAGCAGGTGATGGAAGAACTGGAGCGAGGAGACTATTTCCAAAAGGAAATAGCTGCTAACAAGGACTATTTGAGTCTCTGGAAGAAGGCTCAGAAGGCTTTGTTAAAAAGCCCTGTAGGTCTCTTGAGGGAGATGCATGAGAGCCATGCCATAGTCCTCATGGCTTACACCATGAACTCTTCCCTGCACTCGCAGCTGAACTGGGACACATCTACAGCAGGAAGCTCTCCAGAGCACTACAAACACCATTTCAATTTCAAATATTTTCACTTTTACCTTACAACTGCTATCCAAATAATGAAGCAAAGGCAGAGCAGCAAGGAGAGCATGGGGAAACAGAAGTGCTACCGGGTGCACAGGGGTGTAAAAGACTTGTATATTGAGGCCATGGTAGGCAGCAGGGTACGATTTGGCCGTTTCACCTCCACTTCCCGCCTCTGGAATGAAGCCCAGAAGTTTGGGAATGAAACTTTCTTCACAGTGACCACATGCCTGGGAGCAGTGGTGCAAGGCTTTTCTTACTACAGATCTGAGAAGGAGGTCCTCATTCCCCCTTACGAGATATTCCTTGTCAAAAGCTTCCTTCGGACAGAGCATGGTAACTGGCTGCATCTGCATTCTGTGGGGAACTACAGCAAGTACCACTGCCAGCTCCTAGAAGGTATTGTATATGGTTTTTCATGCAAGGGGGGCACAGGACAGGCTGGTCTCAAGTACCCCAAGCAGCTCTCACCAGCTGCACCTACATGGAGACACGCTCAAGGCCGAGTCTGTAGCTTGCCTGCTGTGTTTGCCTGTGAGAGCCACATGAGCAATATTTACCTGTTTGTCATGAAATCTGGGAGCACCCCACAGCTCACTAAAGTACACAGCAGGTCTCAGGGTTCTTTGTGGCCTCTATTTATTCCATCTGCTATTGCAAGGATGGTGTAAGACACATGCTTTTGGGTCCCAAACATTCCTATTGCAAGGGCAGATGAGATGTGCAGGCAGCTTCAATTCAGGTATTTATTCTGGTGGCTAGCAAGGCTGCTACACTTCAGGCCTCAGGACTATTCTGAGCTTTGGTCCACTGCTACTCTGGCAAGCCTGGGTAAGCATAGACAAAACTACTGTTGCTTTAGTGGTGCTCTCCCTCCTGTGATGAAAGGCCAAAGCATACACTGTGAGTTTCTTGGCTATAGAGATAACCCCATGCCAGAGGACCTCACTGGACCTGTTTCACATCCCTGTCCTTCTGTGAGTCCACCACCAACACGGGACTCTTGCTTTTGTGTCTTTGGACAATAGTATGTCAATGCGACCTTTAAACAAAACAATCATTCAAGGGTGAGACTTTGTGCCTGGACCTAAGCCGAAGTACTATGTGGACTTGAGAAAATGGCTCTTCTAGGCAAAGGCTGTGTTAGCAAGTGTAGAAAGCTTTAGATGGCTAAAAGAGGTATAAATGATGTCTCTTTTGATTTCTTTCAGCTTCAAGAAACATGAACAGCAGTTCCATTGCCCTTGCCTCTGCCATTCTTCCTAGTATAGTTGGAGTTTTCCTGTGCTTCATCCACAGTGACTGATTCTCTGGCTGCATCCAGATACGTACACTTGAATAGCAGGCAAGAAGAATTCACAAGAATTCTGGAGTTCCTGTTGTGACAAAAGGTTCAACCCTCCTTTTGCTTTCAGCTGCAGCTCTCCAGGTGAGACTGGAACATTCAGCCTAGTTCATCAGAACAGACATTCCCTGGACCCTTTCAGATAGGAGGGCATTTATCTGTGGCTTTTCTGAAGAGTACAGCAGTCACATCCTTCACTGTAGGTAGCATTCCCTTAGGCATTCAGGAAAGACACACATGGACTTTTTTCTCAGTGCTTCCCACAGTTAAAGTGGTCTGAAACGGTGTGAAACGGCAAAATTCATTTTAGCCGCCACTTCTGTTCAGCCAGAGCTGGCTCTGGGGCTCCACACCACTTCTTCCACTCTCATGACGTCAGAAGAGGGGACCAGGCAAATTGCAGCAAAGAAAGGTGACCGGCAGCCCAGATGAAGATCTCCCCTCAATATGTCTGAAACAATCTGTTAACCTTCCCTAAAGACACAGAGTAATGCAGGAACAAAACTGCTTTCTTACTGTTTAAATTACTTTCGGACATATTCTGAATGATAGAGACTCTAGAACAGAAGAATTTGCATCCACTGAAAACCTTGAAGACCTGAAATCATTTCCCAGCCTACAGAATGTGATACAGAGGCAGTTGCCAGACTGAACAAGTATTTCAGTCCAAGAGGAAGAAGTATTTCAGGACTACATGGCATTCTCAGTTAATAACAGGAGTCTCAACTAATTGACAATTGCAAAAATGTTAACAGTTAAATCATTAGTGTTCTCTCTCAGCTCATCTTCTCATGCTTACAGCTCTGAAAACAAAGAGAGTTTGGTACTCTTGCTCTAGGTTGAATGCATAGCTCACATTTCAGGAGAAAACAATCTAACAATTGCAGAATACTCATTTGATGCTTGATCTTCATCTGAGAACACAATCATTCTCTACTGGGGAGGTAGCATTCATGACCAGACCTTAGTGGGCAGCAGGTCCACCCTTCTAAGGATCAGAGCATGATAGATGTCTAGCTTGGATGAGGGCAGAAGTACAAGCTTGTCTTGCTGGGACAAACAAAGCCTGTTTTCACTGTATCTGGTAAGAATTTTTCTATTTGTGGGACTGTTGAACTTCCATAAACCACAGGTGTACAACACCAGTCATGGCAATAATTCATTATTTCAAGGAATAGCATCAAGTATTAGTATTTACTGCTTATATATACAAACAACAGAAATCTATAAAACTCACTACAAAACACAATCCTGTATCCGTATGACTGAAAAGTGTTGTTCTACATGTTTTATGTTCTGAGAACAGCAAGTAATACCATTCCCTTTCAGCTATGGTTGTAGCACCTGTGATAGTACCTTTGTTGTAGGCAGGGGGATTTGTGCTGTACCTATTCTCTCCAGGAACAGAAGTTCTTTGGAGGATCTAACAATTAGGAACTAGCATTAATCAAACTGAAATCTGATAAAATTGGGAGGAAGGGGAAAGGAAGAAGAAAATTAGTCTGATTTGGGTAAACAGCACACAAAAGAATTAATGACAAGCAGACAGGCAACAGGACCCAGCTGAAGCCCAGCCTCTGGATCCCCAACTCATCACATGCTGCTGGAAACCACCAGAGGAACACAGGGGAAAGAGGATGAAGTCACTGTCCCATACGCATTTCATCTGACTGCAGGAGCACTCAAGCAAAATCAGGTAGGCAGTCTAAATGTTTAATTAGAAAAGCTTCTGAATAAAATCTCCCTGGAGCTAGAGAAACAGTCAGAAATACAGAAATATATGTGGCCTGCCTAACTCCAGAAAGCAAATGTAAAAGCCAGAAAAAGTGTTAATGTGAAGGGTAAAATGTAATTTTAGCATTAAGAGACATAAAACTGAGAGCAGTTATAGGAAGCTTAAATAATCATGCATGAAGAATAGATGCTAAAAATCTCCTCCACACCGGTCAAGTATGTAAAATGTTTGGTGAAGTGCTATTCCTCTTAAAATATTTTGTCTTCTCAGTTTCTACAAATAAGGAAAACTAAATGAACTTTCACTAAACCACTGATGGAGTGGAAAGTATCTAATATCACACTGAGTCAGAGAGCAAGCCAGCAACATCCTGAAGGCAGGACTGATATGAAATCATAACTTGCACTGACATGGGTTTATGTTCCTGAAGATCACAAACCTTTACTGTATATGTACTTTGCTCCCTTCAGCTTGAAGAAAAAGAAATATGTGTTAAAGAGTTTATTCTCTTGATAGGGCTACAAGGTAAGTGGATGTAAGAAATGCACAGTACTGTGCGAAATATTGTGGAAAAAAGTTATCTTCAGACAGTTGGCTAGGGGACTGTTGAAATCATACTATTTTTTTTCAGTGATCTTGTGGGGGAGGGTGTGTTTAGTAAAATACAGTCGGGCCAGCATCAGATGATTTGCAGTTACCGGGTAATGCAAGAACTACAAAGGACCAAATTGACACAAAGGTATCTTTTTAGGAAGAAAAATCTAGCTAGTCCCCTACACATAACCATTTGTAGCTGAAACTGTGATACGTAGGCACCAAAAGCAAGCATTGCATAAAAGTGGCCTAGATTTGCAATACAAGGGCTGAGAATGCAAAAGTACTGATGCAGAAACTAGTCATGCTGCTCACTCATAGTTTGCCCCTGTTGCAAAGTAAGATGCATGCATCTGAGTCAAAATCATACTAAAGCATTTTTACGTTGCAGCTGGTGATGGGTAGTGAAAGTGGCACAGAATTGATTACAGAAGCTTAGTGATGAGGAATAAATCCATAATCACTGATAACTCAGTCACTTTTGACTCCGTGTGTTGGCATGCAGGTGATGAAGAAAAATGTATTAAATATGCCCTTTTGCTGGCAAACCAGTGACAGCTCAGAGAAGAATGGTGTCTGTAAGGATTAGAGACAAGTGCTTGGAAGGCAGGAATCAAAGAAGTTAATTTTTTTGCTCTGGTCTGTACAGTGATATGGGAGGGCCACATTCTTCTCTGACATGTGTTAGAACTTTGGTGAGCACCTGCTGATATTAGGTCCACACAGGACATATTGGATATGGAGGGAGTGTGGGTGAGCAAGCACATCTCTCTCTGCAAGCTGGTGCATCCTGCTCCAAGGCAGTCTGCCATCAGAGATATCCTGCTGGAGTAGGTACACCTCGTGGTGCTTACACAGCATGCTGAACATCACCGGGCTGTCTGTAGCTGTTTGATGTTCATGAGGGAAAAATAATGGGAAATCACAGCATTAGGGAGGTGAATAAAAAATGAGGAAGCAAGACCTAAATATCAGGGAAGGAAACAACAGTGGGAGATGAGTGTAAGGTGATATGTGTTAGGATGGGTTTATTAATTTTACTATTCTCTGTGAATTCCTGAGTATGAGTTTATTAGTATAAGCACAGAATGCTTACACAGTATCATTTTCCCTTGAATGTGAGGAGAAATAAACTACAGTGGCATAAAACATCCCTATAATGATACAGACTGTGCCCACTCCACCAGCAATCATAGCTGTTTAAAAATTAGATGACACTAATGGAAAAAAATAGGCTGATATATGTCTAGAGCAGGGCTTTCATTTCCACATCTTATTTTGGATTTTGCTGATTAGATGAGATTGTCACCTTTTTTTGTGAACTAGTTTGGCTTCTACCATCTTCAGCTGACAAGGTGAAGAAAGACCCATTTTTTTTTACCAGCCTGCTCATTACATATTTGTTAGCTGGATTTTTTGGGGGTTGATGTTGTGTTTTTTTTTTTTTTCTCTGAGTGTATCCAATACCTCATAAGATCCTTTTCCAATAATTTGACTAATGTTCCAAAACAACAATTAAGATTTCTACTTTTACATGCTATGCCTTGGGATTTGACTTGCTGAGTATAAAAAGAAACAGTGAGGCAGAGACAAAGGATATTTCATTGCTCTTTAAGGGCTAGGGTTATGGGTGTTGAATGGAGTAACAGATTTATTTTTTCTCTTGAAGTAGCCTATTTCTGAAGAATGGCACTGAGCGACCTCCTTTACCCAGATAACCCCAAGAGAAGGCAAGAATTGATCGATCTGCACCAGGAATTGCTCAACTGCATGTCCACAAATTTCTGTGCAACAAATGAGCTGGCTGGAGTGCTGAATGAATACCTGGGCTGTACCATTACCCACATTCAGATGAGAGAGAGCAGCACTGTCAAGGAAAACTGTGACATTATCATTCAAGCAATGAGTGAGATTCAGCATCAGGTACAGAAGATTGATAGTGACATGAAGGAAAAGCTAGAGCCTGTGCTGTACCAGAAGCTGTATGACATCAAGGAGCCTGAGTTGGAGAAAATTGCAATAGCCCATAAAATTTTTTCTATTGTTCTTGGAGAAGTGACTTCAACAGCTGGCATGGTAGCTGTCAAACTTCTCAGCTCCAATCTTATAATGCTCACTGTGAGCAAGCTCATCAGTCTCCTTGCGCAGATTGGGGCATCTGTTCTTGGGGGAATCAGCATCACCATTCTTGGGCTTGGCATTGAAATGATCCTCCACGCCATCCTGGGAGCCGTGGAGAGGAATCAGCTTCTAACAGCTGTAAGAAGCTATGAGACACACCTGGCTGAGTTTAAAGCAGCCTCAGAAAAGTACCAGCGTGCCATATGTGAAGTGATTTCTTTGGTGAGACAGCAGGTTCAGTGAATGAAGTTGGAATTCTCTCTCCTGCTGTAACAGCAACTGCAGCAGCTATGCCTGCAGAAACCTTTTTGATTCATTATGGTAAATGAACTACTCATGTTTTGTATGTTTGTTTTGGTTTTGGCTTTTCTTTTCTTATTGGTGACAGCAAACCAAGAGATGTGACAAAGGCTTCAGGTACTTCACACCTTTCCTTAGGCTGTTTTTTTGAATGTGTTGCAGATAACCTTGAACTGTAATTCCTACTACTACTAACATTCATCACTGGAGCAGCAGTGGTAAGAAGGAGTGATTTTTTCTGATTTGACGTATCAAAGATGACAATATGATGGGAGAAAACAGTTTCAACAGGCCAGTCCATGTCGTCATCTGGAGGGCTCATTGGGACATCTTTGGTTGTTAAACTCTTAAGTGTGGATTAGTGCTGAATCTAATATTCTTGATTCCCTGTTCATCAAACTGCTTACATGGACTATCTGAAGCATATTTAACTGCTATATCCTGTCCTGTCCTTGTCTAAGGTACCAATCAGAGATCTTTAAATAAACTTTAATCCCAGGATATTAGGAGGTACAAGAAGAGTGGACCTACAGGCCAACACACACAACCTTGCCCCAGCTGAAATATTCCAGGCATGCCTGGCTGCAAGTAACTTCTTATGCTCAGTAATGCTCTGCTCCCGCCAACCCACAGCTAAATATCTCTGTGCACAGTTGTGCTTTGTGGATTGAAATGGGATTATAGACATGCACAAGTGTCTGTAGGATTACAGCATTAATAATGCTCTAGATTTATTTTCAAGTGTTTCACCCAGTCCCACCAACATGGGACATCCCAGAGCATGCTTGGATTCTGTATTTCACAATATACTACCAAATATCCTTACTTTTATGATTTTAAAAACAAAGCTGGAAGCAAGAACATTATTTGCAGTCTCTTGCTCTGATTTGTAGTGGTTTGCCTTTTTTTTTGCTTTGATCTTTGAAAAAAACCCAAACATGGTAATTAAAGAATTAATAAAATGGTACCTGAATACTGTAAGGCCTCTCTTGCCAGTTCTTGGTTTTGTGTTTTGGTTTTTTTACTGTTGTTCTGAAAAACAATCTTAAATTCTGAAAAGCCAATCTTAAAACAAAATAATTGAAAAAGAATATATTCTTTATAGATGCAATATATACATTCTTTTTTATATCCATGATAGACTTATCTACTAGGAATCTGTATAGGTTCCTTTTTCAGTACCTTTTCCCCCATACCAAAAGCATATCCACATTCATACGTGTTTGTTAATATTAACTATTAGCAATATTAGATTATTGTATTCATAACTAGATCGTGCCTTCAAAAGTAAAGAGATGGGTGAGATTACAACAGGGAAGTTCTACACTTCTGTTCTGCGATTTTATTCCTCACCCCCATGCCATTCCCACCTTAATCATCTTTTCTGACTCCTCTTTGCTTTTGTGTCCAAAAGCTACCAGATGGCAATGCAGCTGCTGGAGAGCCAGCAGCTCTGCCAGCCATCAGTGATAAAGCCCCAGGGTTCAGGAGCATGGATCTGTGCCAGGGACTGACAGACTGGGACCAGCATAAGGTGCAGACTGGGTGATGTGGGTCGAGACTGCCCATCACTGCTGAACAAGAATAGCAGAGACAAATAAAACCGAATCTTTCCAGGCAATAGATCCATAATTTCTTGAAAGCAAATTCTAAGTAGTGTCAGGGGAAGTGGGATACCCAATGAGGAATATAAAGATACAGAATTTCTATTCACCTCTTGATACAAACTTGTTCTTGGTGCACTTAAAGGAAAACTGGTTTGCACACAACAGCAGGTGTGTCAGATGTCCTCATGCTCATGAGATGTTAGAAGATATTGAAGATGCTGGAGGCTTACAGGCAGCAACCTGTCCCCCCTGGTTATGAGCCAGGGGGCTGTGAGCATACAGAGACCAGCCCAGCATCCCCAGCCGGCTAGGAGAACTGCCCACAACCTCATATAGGGACATGACACCATCCAACTATAACAAGGTGGTTTTGAAGTGAAAAACCTGCCAATCAGCTTGGCATCTTCCCAAACTCTTTCCTCCAACTCTAGCAATAAGAAAATCAATGGGATTTACCTGCATTGATAGCTATAAATTTGAACTGAATGCAGCATATATTTAACCAGCTAGAGGCAAGGGAGAGCACCCAGTAAAGTAAAAACAGCTTACCTCTGCTTCTCTCGGTAACTGAAACTGTCCTGCTGCTCTCTCTAGCTTTCTGACCGGTCTTACACTTCTTCCTCCAAAGATGTCATAACCAGTCTGGGGTTAACCAGTCTGCTAATGTTTCTCCTCTAGACTTCCTGGAGATGCCTCTTGGTGGGACAGAAGTACCAAGTGAAAAATGTGAGTCCAAGTCAGCAGGCATTGCTGGGAGAAAGCAGTTAGGCTAGGGGCAGTGCCATGGTCCCCAGTTAGCCTGTTATTGTCATGGCAAAAGACTCCAAGCCCTGAGGAACAGACAAAGCCTCAGCTGTCAGCCTCTCCAGGGACATGGTTCATGTCAGGGATGTGTGTAGCCACAGCATTCCCATCACACTCCCTCAAGCATTCTCCCTCTGCTTAGTCTGTTGTTTTGGAGAAAGGCTTAGAAATTAAAACTCTATAATTTGCATGTTACAAATAAGAACAGTCCCAAAGAAGAAAAGAAACTAAACCAGCCCAAACCAGTCTGAGCTGCATTCAAACCTCTGTAGAAACACTGGATGTTTGCAGACAAAATCCACTCTGCAGCAAATTCTTTTTGGTAACAAAAGCAGTATAGAAGAATAAGCTGACGAGGCACAAGGAGGGGGTGACTCTGCTGTGTACGTGGCCAGCAAGACTCCCTAGGTGCTGAGAGCTCCTGAAGCCCTACCTCTGAGCATGGTCCTGGGCTGGTCATCTGCTAAATTGGACTTTGTGCTATTTGTGACTCCTGTTGGTGTTCAATGCAATGCACAGCTTTTGGTCTTGCTTCTACCCATCCTGCAACGATCCTTCTTAAAGATCCAAGTTTGCCTATTATTTGAAAAACCGTAACATTGTTTTACATGGCATGTTCACCCAGAGCAGGGAGTCTGCAACTGCTGCTCAGACAACAGGCCACCTCTGCTCCCTCCTTTTCCCTCCCGTCCCATCCAACCATAAAGGAGCCTCCTCGCAGGGGCGAGCAGAGCGGCGGAATCATAGAGCTGGCGCTAGTGCGCAAAAGCGCCCGCTTCTGGCGCGCTGTTCCGTGCGCGGCGGCCGCGCTTTACGGCGGCGCGCGCCACTCGGTCCCAGTTCAAGATGGCGGTGGTTCCGC
>VWZY01009689.1:0-21735 GCA_013399075.1 Chloroceryle aenea
CCCTTCCTGTAGATGTCACATTTACTAAGCTCCAGTCAACTGGGATCTCCTGGATTAGCCAGGACTGCAGAGAAATGATGGGAAGTGGCTCGGTGAGCACTTCCACCAGCTCCCTCAGTGCTCTTGGGTGGATCCCATCCATCCCCACAGACCTGTGTGTGTCTAAGTGGTGTGGAAGGTCACTGAACATTTCCCCTTGGATTGTGGGGCTTCATTCTGCTCACTGGCCCTGGCATCCAGCTCAGGGGGCTGGGTGACCTGAGAGCAACTGGTCTTACTATTAAAGACTGAGGCAATGAAGGGATTCAGCACCTCAGCATTTTCCTCATCCTTGGTCACTGTTTCCCCAGTATCCAATAGATGGGAGATTCCCCTTAGCCCTCCTTTTGTTTCTAATGGATTTATAGAAAGATTTTTATTGTCTTTTACCGCAGCAGCCAACTGAATGTGTTTTAGTTAAATGAATTGTATGGAATGATGATATTTTTTAGTGTCCTCATAGAGTATTCCTTTTTGTGTTCAATTTCAATAGTATTTGAATTTTTGTTCCATAAAAGATGTGGTATAAACCTTCAGGACAAAAAAAATCTATGTGCATATGTAGTGGCTCTGTGAACTACACTAAAGAGTAAAGTCCATGTATGTTCATAGCTTGGTTAAATTAATTAGATTAAGGTTCAGCTATATGAAAAAATACAGTAAAATTCCTGTTGTGATTTAAATTGGCTGGTACTGGTGTTTGGGTTTTTTTAATTGGATATTGCCATTTCTAATAGATAAAATGTGTTTGATATTTTATAGGTAGTCACAGCTACTTCAACACTTGCTCTAGGAATCAACATGCCATGTAAATCTGTTGTCTTTGCTGAAGATTCTTTCTTTCTAGATGCCCTAAATTACAGACAGGTATGGAACTAGAACGCCTACCTTTTATTACAAGAACAGTACACACACAAATTCAGAAAGAATGCCCTATTTTAAAAACCCCATATAAAGCTGATGGCATATCTGGCAGGTAGCTCTGAGTCAGAGTGTGAGTGGATATGTGCTGGAGCTACGTGCATCTCCCTTCTGCTGCACATCAGTGATAGCACTCCAGCTTTGTCACATCACTGGGTACAAGGGGCGAGTTCCCACAATGGACCTGACCAAGAACAGGTGATCCACGCAGGAGAATACACCCTCAGGAAGCTTCTCTCTACTCTTTATTCATATTTTCTGCTCTTTATTCATACTGAGACTACCTCTGCCCCAAATCTACCCAGAAGTAATTCACAGCTAAATGTAACTGGAAAACAAAGATGATGTATCAGTATAAATTAAAACCTACCTCAAAGAAATACAAATGTTAAAAAGACACTTGAGAGAAAGTAAGTATGCTGGCCCATGTTTAGATCTTCTATCAAACTTGGAAGTTCATATTTTAAAAAGTAAATAAACCCCCAAAATTTGTAAACCAGAATATTTGGGGTACAATGTATTTTGCACACTTTATTTTAATAATTCTGCATAAATGCTTTAAGACTGCATAGATGATGCCAGTATATACAACCTAGGTATATTTTACTTACAAATTAATAATGTTGTTATTTTCATAACCTAATTTTCAATGATTTATCCTTAGATGTCAGGACGTGCTGGAAGACGTGGACACGATCTGATTGGCAATGTGTTCTTCTATGACATCCCACTGCCCAAAATTGAAAGACTTATGAAATCCAACGTACCTCAGCTGAAAGGCCAGTTTCCTCTGACTGTTACCTTAATATTGAGACTCATGCTGTTGGCTGCAAAGGCTGATGACAAAGCAGATGCCAGAGCAAAGGTTTATTTATTTATTTTTTCTTGATAATAATTTAATTAAATGATAATGTCTCTTTAGCATGAGCAGAAAGTTATGCAATTCAGAAATAAGCAATCTGCCTCGCAGTGAAATTGTGTACTCTGCCATACTGCTTCTGCTACCTGTGCTGCCATCTCCACTGTCCAGTTTCGTGCCTTTACCATCAGAAAGAATGTTATGGTCAGGAAGTCATTTACACTGACTCTTGTTCTATGGAATGTTTGTATTAACTTGAAGAATCAGAAAGTCTTCAAATAATTTAAAATCTTGGCTTTATTTGAGGAAAAGATGTGAACATAAGTTTCCACAGGGAGCTATGAAGTGCTATCTCATTTGAAACAATTAGAAAATTCTATCTGTTGCTCACTTGTCTAAATCCACTTACTAACTCTCTGGAATCAAAGAATCCTTATTCTTGCCATTTCATACAATGATTAAGTCGTCAACCTCTGACCGTGATTACAAATTGGTCAGAGATCTCCTCTTGTAATTATTAAGAAACTCTTACATCTAGATGATCTGGTTTTTAAATCCACTTCAGCATATAGACATCTATTTTCAAGGATTTGGTGAATAAATTCAGACATAAGTCTTCTTAAGATAACAAAATAAATAGATAAACTTTTGTGATAAATATTAAAATGGTGTGAAAGTGTAATGTGTAATTTCAAAACTTCTGGGGTTTGGTTTAATGATATTTACATCCTTGTCTTTTAAATCTCTATATGAATTCCATGTAATTAACTTTACAAACCTCAACATAATTTAGAAAAAGAGCACACATCTGACAGACAGAGGATGGACTTTTCACGAGCATTTCCAGGAGTTAGGTGTTCAGTTTACATAAAAATACAACATCCCCCCACCCAGCATATTTGCCCTGAAAGGTACTTGATGAAACAAAGCATAAAAGCTGAATATTAAATTTCTTTGCTTGTTACAGTATCAACATCCCTTGGACTTCTAATTTCTTTTTTTTTTCCTGTTTATTTGACCAGGCATTGTCAGTGTTGAAGCACTCACTGCTGTCTTTCAGAAAAGAGAGATATGCTGAAATATTAAAAATTTATTTTTTGTTTTCCTTGCAATTTCTTGTCAAAGAGGTAGGTTCTAACTTGTTCTCATAAAGGGGAGTTTATGAGAGTTTATTATATTTAATTCTTACACCTATGGATTCTCATTTGTTAATATGCTTTCATTTAAAGAACCATCTATTTCAGATTCTGTAGCAAAAGGCTATTTATTTCTGTTAGAAAATTAAGGAAACAGATAAAATTAGAGTCCTGTAAGTTTAAAGTTAATTCCAAGCTGCTTATCTTATGGAATTAATTCAATAGGAAAAGTTTTATGGTATGGTTTATATGAGTACAAATTGATAAGGGAAGTAAGAGTTGTGCATTTATCTTATGTATAAAGATGCATGCGTGTGAAATGATAAGGGTTTAAAACATACTAAGGATGGCATTTTTTCCAAAATGCTGGGAGAAATTATATCTCTTAGGAAGATTTAGGAGGTCATTCCTAGAGAAGACTGAAAATTAGTGGAGTATCTCTCCCCAGCAATAGTTTGGAGTTGATGGATACCATTTTGGCTCACAGCTCAGGGCTGCGGGCAGCAAGAGGCGCCCGTAATGAGAACACATTAACAAAACATCTGTGCACAGGTTTCCCAGACCAGTTCCCAACATTTCTTCCTCCTTTGCTGGGTGTTCCTTTTGTGTGAGACCGGGAGTCTGATAATCCTGTTGAAGGGAAGAACCTGATCAGTGTAGAAGAGAGATTGGTAACATTTCCAAAAAGTTACAGTTAGCATAGGAACCGGACAGATCCTCGCCTCCGTGGCTGGTGTCCTGTCTCTAATCATTTTCCCAGGGTAAAATATATTAAAAAAGGGGCAACTGTATTTTGATGCTTGTCTGGGTAGTCCCTGCTTTCTCAGAGGGCATGATGCAGTGTGATCTCTGACAGGAGAGGTGTCCTGGAATATATAACCTTTACAACACAATTTCAGTCCATGAGCTTGTCCTGTCAGTTTTGGAAACTATATAAGCTTCTAGCACCCAAACATCTTGCAGCATCCTATGTGACAGAAACTGCTTGCTGTGCTTTTATGCCATCACATATTTGGGTTAATAGTGTGGGGTTTTTTAATGAAAGTTGCATGAAATCTTACGTTGGTGACTGCACTTTTCATTTGCAACATGGTTAAATCAGCACTAAAGCTATGAAGTCAACATCTGTGCTTTGCACAGGGAGGTGATTATCTCCCATGCAAACAGTCAAATAGCTGGTGACCTCTTTTTTCAGTAAGGACACATTTTTGCCTTTCAGTGGAAACTGAACAGTCTCAAAAGGTACCTGTGCATTTGTTGAAATACCATTCCTCTGAATGCCACCTTTTAATACTTTTGTCATATCTAACTTCATGTTTCATAACTAAGCTGTTTGTTTGTTTTGCTTTTAAATTAAATAGTGCTATTTGGATCAAGAGGGTAACCCCAGAGGATTTGCTGGACTTGTGACACACTTGTACTATTATGAACCTTCAAATTTTGTTTTAGTGAGCTTTCTTGTGAAAGGTTTATTCCACAAATTGTGCCAACCAATTAAAGGTAAATGATATTCCATGCATCTTAATTGCAGTCTGTGGCAGGCTCTGTTAACACCAATGCTTCTGAAATTTTCTGTCTGCCTTCTTGCTGCTGCCACCTTTTGCTTGCCTGCCCTCCATCCTCATAGCCATGGCCTCTGCCTTTACACCCTTGGATATGCTCATATTCCTGCTTGAGAAAGCCAAGGCACATGTCTGGCGATGCTGCTATCAGGAGCCTAAGTTTACTGTTTGTGAAACATGCTGATGATGAACCAGAATGCTATACATAGGAAGATTAATAATTCTGACTCCAGAGCAAGATCTGAATGCTGTGTAGCAAATAAGATGTCTGACCACTCTGAATATCAACACATTTTAAAAAATTCAGTACTACTAATGTCTCATCACATGAGTCAAATCCATCCTGTGCACTGGCATATGCTGCAGTGCATGAACATAAAAGAATACACTTCTAATTTGTACATATTATTAGTTGCTTTCTTATCTGCCAGAGTTTTTTGTATGTAATGAGTTGATGTTCATCCAACATAGACTCGCATAACTTCTGTCATGACAATGGCAGCTGGGAAGGTAACTCCAGACCAGGAGTTATATTAAGGGAAAAAAATAAAGAAGGTTTTTTTTTACACTTTCCCATTTAACCCAAGTTGTTTTCCTTTTGACATAGGCTCAACTGTATTTGCAGAACGTGTCCTGGAAAAGATGGTGCTCATTCTAGCAAACCTCTTTGAGAGAAGATATCTTCCAGCCTGCACAATGAAATATAAATACAAGTTCTGCCAGTCAAAGGTAGAGAAAACACTGGTTTTTACTGTTACTTATTTGTGTACCACTTCAATCAACTTGTGGGCTTGTGGCAGTTAGACTAGTGTGATTATGGATATACAGTAGCCTGGTGGAACAGCAAGTAGCTGCTCAGTCAGCCATTCTCTTACTCCTCCATCTCAACAGGATGGGGAAGAAAATAGGATGGAAAAGCTCATGGGTTGAGACAACACCAGGGAGACTGGGAGATTGCTTACCAGTTATGATCATGGGCAAAGCAGCCTCAACTTGTGACAGTTTACCTTAATTTGTTGCCAATTAAGATAGATTTTGGTATCAAGAAACACAAAATTTTCAACAGTACCTTCTCCCACTTCCCTTCTTCCCCAGGCTCATCTTTACTCTTTCATTCCTGACTCCTTTACCTCCTCCCCACCCCAAGCAGTGCAGGGCTAACGGGAAATGAGAAACGAGTTGTTGAGACCATTT
This sequence comes from Chloroceryle aenea, assembly GCA_013399075.1. Lineage (NCBI taxonomy): Eukaryota > Metazoa > Chordata > Aves > Coraciiformes > Cerylidae > Chloroceryle > Chloroceryle aenea. The sequence goes on from VWZY01009689.1 coordinate 5,712, forward strand.
CTCAACAGCTCTCTACCACTCCTTCTTCCTCACATGCCACCCCTGCTCCAGTGTGAGCAATCTCTGTGGGCTCTAGTCCTTCAGGGTAAACCTGCTCCAGTGCAGCCTCTCTGCAGACTGTAGTTCTTTCAGGAAGCAGTTCCTGATGAAGATGTTTATGTGGCCAGCTTCCAGAAAGCATCCTAAGTGGAAAAATGTTATTTATTTCAGAAAAGTGGCTAGTCATGTAAGGGGGACTGCAGGACTGTTGTGGCTAATGGCAGCAGAGCATGATTCTGTCCTGTTGGTAGGGAGCCCGTTGAACACCAAGATATGCAAAACGAGATCAGGGAAAGGCAGCCCTGCACAAGTCCCTTTTTAGCTGGCTGAAACATCTTTATTAGAGCTGTTTGCCAAGTACTCTGTGAGTAAAACTCTAGGATTGCTATACCTACTGTTTATCTTCCATGCCTTTTTCTGTGTGAAATTCTCATTCATCTCTAAGATCCATTAATTCTGTATGGTAAGGCAGACCACCAAGTTGGGTAAAGTCTGGAGCTGTTCTCTTCCCTTCCTTCTACTAATACACTACACGTGTACTCGTAGATTACGTACACACCAATGTAGAAAGATGCTTTTGGGGAAATTCCCTGAAGGAGGCAATAAACTGCACGTTCTTTCAGGTCTTTCTAGATCATCTGCCAAAAGACTTTGCAGATGCTGTAAATGAGTACAACACCAAAGTAGAAGAAAATTTTGCTCATTTCCTTCTGACAACTGCCAAGCTGGCAGATATGGAAAAAGAATACAGACTTCCACTGTCAAAGACAGGTATGAAGTGAGAAATTAATGTATATTCATAAACTGTGAAATTGATTGCATTAGAAAATTTAGGTTAATTCTTATTTTGTAAAGGAACAAAATGGTGAATTCAGACATGCTAATAAAGGGGTACAGTTTCTATTTTACTTTTGTTTTACAAGCATTAGGGATTGCATTGTACATGGTATAAGTTTTGTACAGGAAAAGAATCATTTTAGTTGCTATTCTTTTATTATTTTGTAGAGGAATTAAAAATCAAAAATACTTTTTTTATAAAAGGAAAACATATTAACTGTAAGTATTGAATAAAAGTCTTTTTATGTAATCAATTCATTTGCAGATCCTCACATGCCTGTGATACTTGAGTTGCTTTCAGTCTTACAAAGCTTAGATTGTCAACATTCAAACGGCCTTAAAGTTGAACTATCAAAGAAGCACAATGCTCCATGTGTTAAATCAACTAAGTTATTTATGCCAATAAATTATATCCAATAGCCAAAGCAATATGAAGAGACATGACAATAAATTCACCAAGCAATATGGATTGCCACTGAGTGAGGAATTTTTACCTAGTGCATAATCTCACATTACATCCTGGAAGAGAGAAACAAAATCAGTGTAATTACCAGTATCCCATTGCCTAGCTCCTCCAGAAAAACCATGCCTTCAAAAGTACTATTTTTTGCAGGAAGGATGAGCTTTAATTACAGCAGCTAACTGTACTTATCCTTTTTTTCTACACTGGTACAGTGAATTTAATTTTTTTTTACACTCTGCTGTGTACAACACCATTACCACCAAAGGCCAAATCACCTTACAAAATCACCTTACAAAATCAGCAGCAGTTTCCCAAGCTGCACAGTCGTGTAACATGAACACTGTAGAGAAATTCTGCTTTTTCTGCATTCAATTTTAAGATTGTACACCACACGTTGATTGTTACCTGAAAGACATAGGAAATAGAGCTGCAAGTCAGAGAATGATGGGATGACAAAATAGAATAGCAAACATGGGCTGCCTTGCATTTTCAGGATATATATTCCTTTTTATATATAGTGTTAGTAATGCTACTTTTACCTAGGATGTGAGCTATGGAAATTGCATTTCCTAGTCTACTTCAATGGTAAAGTTTCTTGTTTAAATGGAAGGTGTAATTTGGTTGTATTTTCCCATTTTGCTGAAGCTATTTCCCTTTAAAAGACACATTTTCCATTAGATTTACAGAAAAATAAATCAAACTGCGTTCTGTAGTTCAAGAGACTTTTGTACTTATTTACTTACCATAGCTTGGGGCGAGGCTGCAAAAAAACCCCCAATGCTGTGTCAGAGTGCTCAGACTTTTTACACATGCCATAAGCAGTGTTCAGTACAGCATACTTAATCATAACACAAAGCAGAAAAGGTTTTGGCACACCTTTGTGCTGTTAGCAATTCTGGCTACAGATGAGTCAAGGAGAAAGGCACAAGTTGTGATGAGGGGCATCAAGACACAATTACTCTCACCACTAGGAAGCCCTTTCTTACATCTTATAATCAATCGTGTAGAGATTCTTATGAACAAAAGAAACAAACATCTATCAAGAAAGTCTTAAGTTTAGAAGATAACTATTTCCTATCACTATCTGCTGAACTGAAAAAGTCTCTTTTATAATAATTTTCCAAAAGGGAACTTGTGTCTGCATAGCTTACGTTGTATTTGAATCTTCCTGTTTAGGTTTTACATCTAGGAATTGGCAAGGCTCTGAACTGGCTTCTTATTTGATGGACAACACCAAAAGCATATCTGCCATCTCACCTTTTGCATGCTTATCTGGAGTGGTGGATAATGATCTATTTCATGGGGGGATCACTAATAAAGTAAGTTGTGTTTTTTTTCCATGGGGGGTAGAATTCTCTTACAGTTTAGTAAAAAGGTTTTATTACAATCATCTTGCCTCTGAGTCATATGATAGCACTATGCCTAAGTGCCAGTTGTTTGCAAAAACAATGTGAGAGTCTTAAAAAAAAAAAAATCAGCACTCAGTAACAGTGAGTAAAAGTAAATAGTTTGCTTCCTTGCAAGGCCTCTGTTCCTTTGGACTCGGAGACAAGTAAATTCCTCTTAGCAGTTCAGATTCAGACCCTATCCCCAGTTTTTCTCCATGTCAGGAGCTTAATTTTTTCTTTTTTTTAAATCAATCACACAGTAATAGTAAGGATCCTAGCAAAAGGATGCATTATTGCATTGATCACTTGCTTATCAATTAGAATTTCAGTGATTAAATAGCATATGAATTAGCTTAACTGTAATGTACATCAACATGTTTACCATCAGCTTGCATTTTCCTGTGGTCCTTGACATGGGATTCTAGCATTAGGGAATTACCACATGACTCATAGTTCTCTAACAGAAAATATCAAATCCCTACAACTGGAGATCTGAAGTTCACCTTCATCCTTAAAGTGCTCCGTGCTTAATGTTGATTAATGCATTCAAAGTGTCAGTGAGAGAGTCTGAATATACAATCAGTGCATGTGGAAAAATCCTCATCTAGAACTCAAGAGCAATCCAGTGGCCTGCTTGAACATGAAATTACTCAGGACATTCCAGAGCTGCACTTTAAGTCACTTTACTAACAAACTACAGCCATGTCTACAGCCTGCATGTACTCATGCAGATTCCTGGAGCAGCCCAGGGCTGGAAGTGCAGAACTGTCCAGCTGTAGGTTTGACAAAATAGGGACATAAACAAAGTCAATCTATTGAACAGACACTACAGATTTTAATTTTCTTTTAGGTTGTCTTACATTCCCTTGGGATTAATGTCACAAACTGCCCCCTGCTTTATTTGAACAAGTATGACAGTCAAGGAAGGAGGAGGCCACTCAACGCGTATGCGCTGGATTTCTATAAGCATGGGTCCTTGACTGCACTGACAACTGATAACTGGTACGTACTACCTGCCAGTTTTCACAGCCTTAAACAGCAGCATTGCTTACACTGGCGTGCACCAACTACATCTTCAGTTTTAAAGCCTTCTCCCTCCGGAACTTAGGGATGGAATAGCTGTTAAATATGATTAAATTAGTTAAGGTTCTAATGAGAGGAAAACATACTCTGCCTTACAGTCGAATGGCAATGGCTGTAAAGCATTAGCTGGGTGTCCAGAAGAGTGCTTGACTTCAGTGACAGAGGTTATTTGGACAGGCTCTTCAGAAGTTTGGTTGTTTGATTTTTTTATTTAATCAAAGGGTTTTTTCACAATGGAAGAAGACCAGGAAAGTCCCTGAAATCACGATGCACAATGCAGTAGTCCTGAAGATGGTAACACAGCAGACAGATGTCATGATAGCTACAGACATCTCAGTCAGGTTTCTGTCATGTCAGTCCTCCTGTACCATAAAAGAGCTTATGATCCGGATGCCTGCAATTTTTAACATCAATCATGAATTCCTCCTTTCATCTGTTTGTCTTTTACTTAGGAATTGAGTTTATTAAGTTGCTGTTCAGTAATCCGTGGTCCTTTGTGCAAAATACAGGATCTTCATCAGCTGTAGACAGCTTACACTGCCTCCTGCTCAGCTTAGCCAACAGATTCCTCATTCCGGTTTAGCTTGTGGCACATGACTTACTCAGACAGTTGAAACCACCTTCCCCAGATAATTTAATTTGTTCATATTATCTTTCCAAATATTACTCATGAGTCTTGTAATAGTTTAGTATAATTACAGAAGCATGTGTCTCTACAGCATTATTAATTATTTTAAGCTTAGATATTCCACAGTAATCCTAATGAACTAGTATGTCAGTGTTTGAGGCCATGGTGTATGCTCCCTGCATCCTCAGCCAGCTGACCTGGCAGCGTTACGGAAGTGACAGACTGTGTTACAGTGCCCAGCCACTGCAATTCTTTTCCTCCTTTAGGTTGAACGAAAGAGATGCTTACAACGCAGTCAAGGATTTTTCACTCCTCATTAAGGCTATTGGGTATGAGCAACTTATATATATTTTATATTGAAAAGCATATTTCCTCTTTAAAACAACTTAACGTGAAACAATTAATTTGTTGTTGTTGTTTTGTTGTGTATTTTTGTAAACCAGAACATCACTGAGTGAACTGTGTGATGATCCAAATGATAACGTTCTGCTGGCATTTAAACAACTGGGTGAAACCTATGAAGAGAAAGTGAAGAGTATTACCTGAAGAATAAAAAAAATAAATAAAAGCAGCCATAGATAATACTCCTACCACACAGATCAGCTGCCTTTTCAGTTAGGAAGTGACTAGGTCTGACTTACCAGATGTGTTTCATCCAATGTTAGTAATACAGTTTACAAAATTAACCTCCAGCACCATGTCAGTTAAATAATTGTTTCTAATGCACTTCAAAACTTAGTAATTGCATGTATCTTTCAACTGAACTTTTTTTTTTAAGGCACTTTCAGCCCTTTTCTGAAGGATGCTCAGCAGTTACTTGGGCGATTATAATCAAATAAATAGTTCTAGTTATTCTCCAAGGTTTCTATTAAGTTATGTAGTACCAACATGAGTCATGATAAAAGTTTTTAAACCAATCTGTAGTTTTAGTCTACAAAATTAAGCATAAAGAGGATTGTACAGCAGTACACTGAAGTTTGATTAATAAAATGTTCCAGCCATATGTAGAACTGCTTTGCCTTTCACCTCTTGTGTCCTTAAGTGTCAGAAAGGTCCTGAACACCTCTAGCATAGTTGTCAAACAGTCCCTGCAATGCAAATTACTGGGTGTAATTTTATCTTTCCTAACTATGTTCTTGTTTCTTGCTGGGAAGAGCAAAGTTTTCAGCAGCATTTTCGTACTGTTCCTGAAAATTCTGGGCAACATTGTATTTTAGTCTGACTGTGATCTGAAAAAATAGACAGATACTAATGTTTGGATAACTGAGGATAATTGGACAGCAGCCCTCAGTGCCACACACAGGTTTATAATGAAGATGAAGCTGGTGATGGAAGTTATTCTCTATTGATAATAAGCACAATGTGCATTAAGGACAACTCAGAATCCCCTTCAGTCAAACTCGCTCTGGTCTTCATCAAATGATCACTGATTAATTTTTTGACCTGAAATCTCTTTAGGCAGCATGAAACTACACACAATGTATTGGCAGGAGATATTGGGGGGAAAACTGTATTTAGTGGGGTAGTGCTGCTGAGCTACCCTTAACTGACTTAAAACTCTTTTTTCCTTCCTTTTTTTTCATGTGTGAAATAAAATTATGACAGAAATGAACACAGTAGTAGAAAAAAAATGGCTTTATTCTTTACTGATTTGCCATATGTAGGTAAGTCTTGCACAACTCTTCCTCAATGGGGGGTAGAAGTGACCTTATTTAGACCCTTCCCTGTTTGTCTTTCCCAATATAAATGATATAATCTTTTTGGCTAAGACACAATTAATTGACCAGAGAAAAAAGTCAGAAATTGGTCCTATTGTGCTCTCACTTGTTTAACTAGTAAGCATGACATGAATCTTGGGTGAGAAAACAAACTTCAGTGTGTTACAGGGCACTAACTTTCTGTGCTGAAGACTATGATATCTCTCAAAGTCTTATCAACAGCAGTCACCATTTCACTTTTAATAATGTATAATCTACATAAGCAGCACCTCCATTATGTTACAGCTGGAAAGCAGCTCCACAGAGAAGGAAAGACCTTGGGAGTCCTTGCAGACAGTAAGTTCTCCATGGACCAGCAACATGCCCTTGTGGCCAAGAAGGCCACTGGTACCCTGTGGGGCATAAAGCCAAGTTGAAGTCCAGCAGGTCAAGGGAGGTTCTCCTCCCCTCTGCTCTGCCCCAGTGAGGTGACATCTGGAGTACTGTGTCCAGTTCTGGGCTCCCCAGTTCAAGAGGGATGGGGAAAGATGAGAGAGTCCAATAGAGAGCGGAAGGATGATTACAGAACTGGAACACCTCTCTGGTGAGGAAAGGCTGAGAGCCCTGGGGCTGTTCAGCCTGGAGAAGAGAAGACTGGGAGGGGACCTGATGAATGTTTACAAATATCTGCAGGGTGGGGGTCAAGTAGAGGGGGACAGGCTCTTTTCAGTGGTGCCCTGGGATAGGATGACAGGTAATGGGTGTAAACTGGAGCACAGGGAATTCCACCTCCACACAAAGTTTTTTTACTTACTCTCAAGAGCTGGAAGAGGCTGCCCAGAGAGGCTGTGGAGTCTGCTTCTCTGGGAACTTTCAAAACCTGCCTGGATCTGCTCCTCTGGGGCCTGCCCTGGGTGATTCTGCTCTGGCAGGGGCAGTAGGGGGTGGACTTAATCTCCAGAGGTCCCTTCCAACCTCTACTATACTAAGATTCTGTAATACAGAGGCAAAGGGAGGATTAGCATATTAAAGTTCTAGAAACTATTTTTTAGCACATTTAATAGTGAAATGCACTACCCCACAAGAACTGAGGCCAAGAATTTAACACAAAATTAGTTCAATGTTTTCTAAACCAAGAATAGCATTTCAAAGCATTATGTCACAGTAAGTAGACTGGTAAGCCTTGCAGAAATAGAAATTTAAGTAACTTTTCTCTTTAGTTAAAGATAATTTAGAATATATATATTCTAAAAGATGACTAGTTACCAGTGAAAAACTCTGAAGGAATATTAAGCATTCCACATTCTGATCCAATACGTGCCCATTGACATATGTACCTAAGGCAGGCTTAATTTATTTAAAACCTGGCACCAGCTATTGCTGGAGAGTGAAGAGCAAGTGAAATACAACTGCTGCTGCCCTCTTCTAATAACTCAAGCAAAGTTACCTCTTGGAGACAAGCAGTGGTTAATAAATTAGAAAAGAAGATGGGTATTTTTATCCCCACTTTGTCTATGACTTCTGGATCATTAATGCTTACAGGGAGAAGTGCCATTTTTCCCTTTGTTCCTGTCATTACACAAGTATTAAAAGGAGAGTGTTGTATTTGAAAAGCTAGATTTGCTTAAAGCTTTCATTGAAAGAGCAAGTTAATATCTGTGCACGGATTCCCAAACGGTTGCCCTAGGGAACAGAGAAGGAGTTGTGAGGATAAAGGCAGCTGGTACCTGTCTGCAATGTAGAGCAACAACAGTCACATACTATTTCAATTTTAAAGCCATTAAAAAAATACTGAAGTTACACCAAAAGTTGCACCTTCAGTGTACATTAAATACCTCACAGAAAAAACTGAACACAGTGGGAGATGTGCAAAACAAAGTTTAGTAATGCCCTTCAACAGCCTGTGTATTCCCCATGGCTCTCCTCCCTCCCCACCTCCGAGGTGAACCCTAGACTGTCTGTGCTCTTCCCTGCTTCAGCCCCAGTGCAAGTGCTGCTGTGAACAGCCACCTTCTGCTTCCCACAGCTGAGGCTTCAGGGAACCTGCCTCCTGGGACACAGCACTCCCCCCCCACACACCCTGCAGTGGCACTTCTCAGACGGTCTGCAGTCCTAGGGATCTAGCGTGTAACCGCCGCACTCCGGGCTTTAGCAAGAGGTGACATTTTTGGTTCTTCCTTCAGTTTGGTTTGTACTGTAAAAATCACTTTAGTGCATTGTGCTTGCTGATAAGCAGTTACATTTCTAACACAAGGATACAGCAGTTGGCGAGAATAAGGGAGAGTAACAGGTGTAAAATCACAGGTATCCCAATTATTTAATGCGTTAGGTAGCATTTATTTAATGCCAACTTATCTTGCCTTTCACTCTCTTCACGTCTCTGATTTTCTTCTAGTAGCTATTTTGTCTTCAGCAACAGAGTAATACTCTGATGCACTACTGGTATCAGTACAGACAGATGTTTGACTTAGCTCTTCAGTGTCAGAATCGCTGTCACTCAGGGCTCCTCCTGCCAAGGGATCACTGCACACGCCAGCAGCAGAACACGCCCTCTTCTGGAACTGGACAGGCTCGGGTTCACCTTCCCTCCTAGGACAAGAGGAGTTATTCTCAGCAAGAGTCTCACTTCCTTCATCTTTTACTTCTGTTTCTTGTTTTGCTGCTGTAGTAATAAGTTGAGAAGAAGCGGAATTCTCGTATTTAACAGGAAGGACAACTGAAAAAGAATTACTACCAGCAGTCATGTCTGCACTTTGGGTCTTCTTGGATGAGTTCATGGGCAAGAATCCACCTTTTGGATGACTGTGTCTAGGAGGCTCTGCACACTCTGAAGACACAAGCTTCTTCCCTAGATTTTGTGGTGATTTCTCAGGTTTCATATTCTCCTTTTCCATTTTTTCAGTACCATTTCCAGACAAAAGCACAGAGGAAGTCAGCGAAACAGAGGCATTTCTGACATCACTTCCAAATGAAAAGACTGGTGAAGGGAGCTGCACACAGCTATTTTGGAAGGAAAATACAGGATTACTGGGGGGAAGGGGAGACTTGGAGAAATCAAACACTCCAGCTGCAGTGTTGCCTTCTGAAGTACTGCAAGCTACAGCTGTGATAGATTCTGAGGCACTAGCTTTTTGTTCCCACAGGACAGTTGCTTTCTGTGAACCATCTTCTGCAGTTCCCTTTGCAGAAGGTGCTTTTTCTCTCACATGAGATGATGTCTTTTTGTTAGATGACTTCTCAGGTTGGCTGAAAAATGAGGACAATGGTAAAGCCTTAAATGAATTGCTGACTCCTACTCCTGCAAAACACTCTCGTTCTGAACTGCCAGAGGGAAACAAAACATCTGGCTTCTCACTTTCTGCTGAGTATACATTAGGACTGGTTGAAGCACTGGAAACCGTGGGTTTGCTTACAGGACCATGTTTTCTGCACTTGCTTTGATCCTGGTTATTGGGTTTATCCACAGGATTACATTTTCCTAGGTAAAATTGAGGGAAAACGTATTTCCTGTCTTTCTTTTTAAAGGAAAATATACCCATATCTTTATTACCAGGGGGCAAGGAGTTGTTACATGCGCTGAAAGCAAAAGGTCTCTCTGCAGAAGCATCTGAAAGTTCTGATTTTGAAACAGTAACAGCTGCTGATGCTGCTGGTTTTAAGCCAGATGAAATGCCAGAATTTGTGTCCCTTTCACTGGAAACAGTAACTGCTGATGCCTGCACTGGCAGTTTGTCTTTAACCACTACATCAGAGTTTCCTGGTAAGGCTGGAGTGGTTGCTTCCTGGGAAGTTCTCTCATGAAATAATTTTAAGTCACCCTTTGTTTCAGAAAAGTTCATATTTGTGAATGGGATACTGCAATTACTGGTTCCAGAACAGCTTCTCTGAAAGCCACCTCCTCTTTGCAGGGTTCCCATTTTCACCTTATCTGTGTTACTTGTTTTGGGAGGTGAAGATACAAAAGCAGTTCCTGAGGGCCTATCCTTCAAAGCCTCAGCAGAGACAAATTTGTGCTTTTTATTTGCAGGTAAAGCTTGTGTCTTGGACTCCTCGCTGAGCTGCTGCTGTTCCATGTAGTACTTGTAACGTAGCTCCTACAATTAGAGCAAAGAACCCTGTTAAGTAAAACAGCATTTGGGGAATCCAAGGTTATAAAACTGACATTCAGTCCTAAGCCTGAAAAGAAGTTTTACTCTATTCTATAGCTTTTATTTCCTATTTTCCCATTGCTACTAGAAGGCAACAGAACACAAGTCATTATGGAAAAAGAGTTATTTAAAAATGGAACCCTGATGACAGAGTAGGTATTGAAACAGGAGACTAGAGAAAACTTGATCTAAAGCCCATGCTAAAACCCAAAATAACTAAAAAACTAAAAATACTAGTTTGGACAGTAAGTGACAAATGAGCACATTTTCATTACCATAATCATCTGAAACCCATTTTGGTGATGGGTTGCATGTTTTTTAATATTAGATACAATAGCTATGTAAATGGTACTCTCAATGGGAGCAGAAAACAGTTGTTCTTCAAAATAATAAAGAAAAATAATTCTGTATTTAAAGGTATTCTCAGAACATAAGTTATGGGAATCACCACAAGCCATACTTCACTAACTGGAATCATTCTACATAGAACAATAGTCAGTGACCCACATGGAAAAATCTGGTTGTATAACTAGATCATTGGAAATAAAACAGAGATTGGCTGCAGTTTCACACCAAACTATCAGGAATTTTCATAGCCTTAGAAGAATGGACTCTATTATCTTCAGAAGAGAGAACACAGGCAGATCACTTCCTCTTCAAATAGGAAATACAGAAGCTTTTTTGGGTTAGAACACTACAGATGTGACCCAAAAAGGCACACTAAAATATAACTAATAGTTGAATTCAGTAGTAAGATTAAGCTCCAGCTTTCTGAAGAAAAAAGCAGTAAAAACCTAACAGCTTCAATAAGCTAGTCAGGTTTCCATCTGAGAAATGGAAGGACAGCTTTCTACTAAGAACACTGAAACATACGATAAAAGCTTATTTAGAAAGCTGTGTCATAGCACAGAGCAGCTAGGCCATACTTACACCAGATCTTCAACCATACCTCATGGCTCATGTTTTGAAACGCTGACATTTCCGACACTGACATGAGGCGAGTACAGATCCTGCTGCCATCTGCAAGTTCCTCCTGTCCTGATACAGGCTGGAAAAAAGTTTTGCAGCAGACAGTGTAGTTCACTTTGATATGACAAAACAAACAGAAGAGTACAGCACTGCAGCCCCATGTCAAGAACTTACGAGAAATGTGTTAGGCACATTCTTCTGGTCCTGCCACTGCACTGAGTTATTTTTAAAGAGGGTATTTTTTGTCACGTCCTCATTTCCTCCAGAAGGTAGATCTATTAGAGAGAACACAGTATTGATGGAGAACACACTAAGTATGGAAAACACCGAAATGTTCCTGTGCCTCCAAATATGGAACACAATGAGTAACAACAGAATATCATCCTGAGACCATACTACTTGTCAAAACTTCTGTTAGATAGAGAGAACACCTGCATAAGGTGGTTTCTAAATGCCTGGAGATTCCTGCCCTGATGCAAAACCAAACATTTTCTCCCAGGAAGAAAAAGCCTTTAATCAGACTGCAGTTAAGGTTCATACTGCACCACCACAGATGCCCATCTAGTTTGGCAACACGTTTCTGGCAGTGGTGATACTGGCTGGGTAGGAAAATGATAATCATTCTTCCCCAGATTCAAACAACACAGCCTAGGCACTTTCTAGAGAAAGTGCTTTCGTGCTTTTCCCATACAAGTTGTTTAGCCATTAGTTCCCCAACTTATGGGTTCCTAGGGTGACCTCCTGAATCTTGCCCTGCATGAAATCCTCCTTCCCTACCTTTAACAATACCTGCATTAACAGGCATTAATTTTAGAGCCAAGATTTCATTAATAACAGGTTTTATATCCATCTTCTTTTGAGTATACTCTCGTGGTTTTTCATAGCTGGATGTGATATTCATCAGGTCAAGCTGAGTTTTCATTCTGGAATACAAAAAACCAAACAAACCAACAAATTGAAACAGCCTTCTTAAGGCTCACATACCAATAACAAAATGACACCTGCCTAATACAATGATAAATAAAAAGAAAGCATTAAGAGGGAGAAGAAATCAGAAGACATCTCCAATATAATGTCAAGTTTCCTGGATTATTTTTTCTTAGAAGTACTGCTTGGTGACTCACTTGAACTACATCCCCATTAGATACACCATGAAAACTGCAAGCAGTGGTGTTAGTCTGAACCACAACCTATTTTAAAGAACTCCATTTCCAAAATTCTTTTTTAAACTGCTAAGAATTTTAAACACTTGCTAAGAAGTGCAATTAAGAATCTTTATTTCTAAAGACAGAGCGTGTGCGCTCTGCAAATGCAAAGAAACAAAGACACTGCACAATCTCCATAGATGTTCTTAGGCTGACAGGTTTCTGTAAAAGTTCCAGGCACTCTTCAGCATTCCTGAGTCTAAACAAGACATCTAAAAATATCCAGTCACCACATCTTAATGAATTCTTATACTCAGCTTTGTCAGGAAGCCAACTCAAAAGATTGATTTTCTCTGATGCCGAGTAATACATCACTAAAATATGTGGCACATATCTTATCATTTGGAACACAGTGTCCAAAAATCTGAAAGCTTTATCTAATGTCTTAATTACTAAATACTATTCTTATTTTAAGTTGCTATCAGACTATATCCAATGTAGCCACTTTCTTAGTTTCTAATGTTAAAATTACAGTAGAGAATTAACAAAGCATGAGAACAAAGAGATATATATATACCTGGTATTCAAGCCACAGGCCACCTATAAATAAAACAAGAATTTGTAAGATATTCCAATTCTTACAAGATAGATATTGTTACTTTATCAAAATACTTCAGAGACTGAACTCCCTGTCTTCATTTCACAGAACTACAGGAAACAAACCTGTTAACATTCACAAAAAAAAAGCTTATAAACATAAAATTCAAAAAGGATGCCTGGGACAATGATTTATCTTGTAATATTTTGTGTTAAAAAGAATTATTTCAGAGCCAAAGGAAGATATTCTTATCATGAATCATGACCCAGGTGGTTATCTAATTATTTCAGGTATCTGTAAACATTGAAATGAAAGACTGTTGTGTATTTTCTGTGAGGGAGCCTCTGCTACCTGCTCTCAAGATGCTCTTGCACTGAGATTTTCTAAAGGTGTCTTTTAGTTTTACATCAGCCAGGTATCAGCAGCATGCAGTGCGCTGCAGTCAGGTGACTCTTCCCAAGGAAAGTAAAAGCTGACTGGATTCTAGACTACCTGCTTCCCATACAGGTGATCTCACTGTACTGTATCTTGAAACAGCAGCACCAAAGCCCCACCTCGGATATGCGGACTGTTATGGGGCAGGGGAAAGGTGCTAAGTTTAGAGCATACCAACCACTAACTAAATAAGAAAAAACCCACTGTTTTTCTCTGCAGATCCCTTAAACACTACAAGGAAGACTTTTAAAGGTGTTGTATAGAGCCATCCCTACAGTACATCTACAGTATGTCAGAAGTTCAGAAGTTAGCTTTGAGTGGGCTGATTTATCTCCAATCGTGTGCCTTGGTGCAAAGTTTAGCACGGGTTTTAAAGCTAGCACAGGTGTCCCCCCTACACAGTACTCCACTCTGCAGCACAGACAGCTTACTGGTTCTGACTTCAATCTTTCCCCATAGAGCATTTTCAGTCTCTTACAGAATCCCAGAATGGTAGGGGGTGGAAGGGACCTCTGGAGGTCATCGAGTCCAACCTCCCTGCCAAAGGGGTTCACCTAAAGCAGGCTGTAGAGGATCACATCCAGGTGGGTTTGGAAAGTCTCCAGAGAAGGCGACTCCAAAACCTCTCTGGGCAGCCTGTTCCAGGCTCTGTCACCCTCACGACAATGAAATTCTTCCTTATGTTCAGATGGAGATGTTTAAAAGTTTACAAGATTAAAAAGGGAACGGAAGTGGAACATAAATATGGAAAGGCAAATAAGCATGAGACAATTTTGAAGGCAATACTAGTAAATATCTCCTTACCCAGCACCAAGGCACCTTACTTTCACAGCTGGCAGCATAATAGAGCATGTACAGCAAGAGCAATACCATCAATGTTAATTTCATTAGCTTTCAGTGAAGAAAACTGAATTCACTAGCACTGAAAAGCTGAAAAAAAGATTTTTCCAAGCTTCTCTAAAAAAGAAAAGCACTGTTATGAAAAATATATAAAGCATTATATGCATTTTTGATTTGTTGAGTGTTTTTCCTTATCAGCCATTATCATTATCTGCAATATAGGAGGCTCTATGACATTTGGCTTTCACTGTACAGCTGTTTTGGTATCCAGTAATAAGAAAAAGGCTGTCACCTCCAGGAAACACTGAGGATCACACTCGTGGACAAGCTTTTCACAATCCTTCAGAAAATTCTCAATTGTCTTCTTGTGAGTTTCCTTCATTTTCTTCCAAATCTGGAATTCTTTCTCTCTTTTACTTCTTTGATTTTCAACTTCTTCTAGCAACTGGCATTTCTTCATTTCCAGAGTTTTGAGGATTTCTCCAAACTCCAGGGTAATTGTCTCTGCATCATTGTTCAGAACCATCTAGAAGCAAGGAAACCCCAGACCAGATGAGAATACAGTAGCACTGTCTAGAGGGAGTCACTCCCCTACCTAAGCTCAGAACACATCTATGCCACAAGAAGCACCAGCATGTTCCACGTGGTGATTAACCTAGCCTGAGAAGTGAAACACATATGCAAAAAATAGTCAGCCTCTGTAACTCACATCAGGATCATTTGGTTGACTGGATATTTCATTCATCAGCTTCTCGTTTATTATCCTCATTTTTTTCAGATTGCTGAAGAAGGTTAACTGCAAGACAATTGAAATGCTGATTACAACTTTATCCACTTCATAAAGTAAAGACATTTCAGTGGTTATCTAGAATCACTTCATGGGATGCTCCCTACAACACAAAAAAGCAAGGCTGATTATCAAAACATCACTTAACATCAGCACACAAACTTTTCTTTTGCTATATCTCTCAGTTTTTAAGCTCACCTACAAGGTATATTCTAGCATGCTGGTAGCACTACTTTATAGTTAAAGCACTGTTTCCCTCAGCCTTTTTTTTAAAACCCCCAAAACCTATTCCTTCCCACACACAGCTAGCACAACAGAAGTTTTCATTAGGTTATTTCAGTTTGACAAGCAACTGTGTGACCTTCCCTTTTTTTTAATGTCTCCGACTGGTAAAACTGAAAGCACTCCATCACTGAGTTATTTCTGTGTAGTTTTAAACTAAGGTTACCACTGGGTTTTCCTCATTTACCTCACTACAGCATCACTGATTTTTACATTGAAAGTCTTGTGCAGAGATGGGAAATCTGGGGAAAACAGAGCAAGATGCAATTGGTGGGAGAAACAGAAGTGAAATGAGTGCAAAAGCAGCTTTTGGCTTAATTACGGCTCGGATTATTCTTTAATCTTTTACACCTCTACTCTTCATCTTGTTTCAGTTACTGCACACCAGAACTGCTGCTATGATGTGCCACCCCGCACTCAATTTGCACAGGCCATGAAAAGCTCATTCCACCCAAATGAGGTGTTTTGGCAAAAATAACGACTACACCCAGCTAACCAACCATTAGGCCAGGCACTTGCTTTCTTCAGGCAAACAGGGATGCATTTGGGGCTTGCATTTATTAAATTATTACTTACCTAAGCCATCTATTTCTAAATATGTAATTACATCTGACCCACATTACCTATGCCAGCTCAGAGAGCCTATAAACAAAACGTCTGTGGGTGGGATGTTTTGCTGTTTTTT
>VWZY01009689.1:22469-33510 GCA_013399075.1 Chloroceryle aenea
CGCTCTGCGGGTGGCGAGGCGGGGCCGGCACCTCGCTCCGTGGGAAGCGTGGCGGGAGCGAGGCGTTTTCCCTGGAGACGCGGCCCCTAGTCCGGCTGCCAGCGCACGGAGTCAAAGCCACGGAACTGCCCTGGGGCTGAGGTACGGCTGCCATGCGCTACCTCCCAGTTGCACAATCATAAACTGTGTTAAGATTGGGATTTTGTTGACGCTGACGTATTGCGATAGTGCTTGTGTCGTCCCCGCTTTTGTTCTTAGTTTGTTTTTCCTCCCAGAGCCTTTGAAAGTTGTGGCTTAGTAATTACATTACCCACCAGAGATAGTGCAAAATGTGTCAGACTCAAGAGGGACTCAATTGAAACTCTCACTTCATCGTAAAATAATCAGTAGATTTGCAGCAAAGTCTTTGCAGAAAAGCAAGATACCCTGAAAACACTTTGAGGCTGAAGAAAGGGACAGATACAAGCAGTGTAACAACATCTGCTTGTTTGTTTGTTTTTACACAGAGATACGCTTGCAGAAAACACCTGTTTTAAAAAACTAAAAATCTAAAATACCCGTGTCGAGTTGGAAACCTTGTAGCTGCAGGATCAACACAAAGGGCAGTTGTTCTAGCAAATATCTTCACATTCTCCCTTACTTCTGTCCGTTTATGTGGGAGAGTTGACAGGAGGTGCCAGTGCACAGGCTGGGAAGTGTCTGTCCGTCCATAGGCTGCTGGGAAGTGTCCGTCCATAGGCCGCACGGAGTAGATTTAGTTATTTAAAAGCAGTGTCTTGTTTCCCTGTGTGGACGAGGACGGGAGGCCAGGCTCTGAGGCCTTGCTTCCACTGGATGATGCCAGGCCGGTATTCTGAGCAGCGCTGCATCCTTCAGCCTCATTTGGAGGTGCAGTGTTACCTGCTCCTAGTCAGCTCCTCAGTTATGCTCTCCAGGGTGTCCTGGTAATATCTCAGAGCTCTGGAGGTCAAGGTTCAATTAATGATTAAAGTTAGAGAGGTGTAAGTGGAATTTCAGAGTTTAATCCTCTGGAACTTCTTCACTCAAGCTACACAATACTTCATCTTCCAGGGGTTTCCAGTGCAAGGCACTAAATCAAGAATGGTTTGGAATACTTGATTTTATTTTTTCTTTCATTTCAAACAGAAAAAGGGAAATGCCATTAAGTGTTTGGGTTAAATGAAAGACAATAAAAAAAACACTCCTTGGTGAGTGACTGGTGACAGGCTGGGGCAGATGCTTGGTTTGATGGCAACTGGAGCAATAATGTTCAAGAGCTTAAAATATGAGCTATAAGAAGTGGGAAAGTAAAGGAAAAAAAATAGTTAAAGGAAGAAATCATGCTGCTAAGACTAAATAAAGCAAAACATGTTTTCTCTTGAGTGTGGAAGTGAATAGGTTCCTCCAGAGCCTTTGGTCTAATGTCTGGGATGTCGTGAGACTAAGTGACAAACATACGCATCCATGGAGTTAGTGTGCCACTTGCTTCTTTAATTTACATTAATCATAGACACAGAAATATTAATTAGAACTAGGGGTAAAGCCATGCTCCTGCCAACTTTTTTTTCCCATCTCAAGAGAGATTTCATATTAGAAAATGTATGATGATGATTTTCCTGTTCTTTTATGTAGAATAGGGATCTCTTACAGTTATTGTCTACAGCTTCAATTTCTATTTAAAATCAGTTTATAAAGCCTTCGAAATTCATCTTGTTCTTCCTTAGTAATCTTCAACATCACCAGCACAAATAGCAAGCAAAGCACTCTCATAATGTCCTGAGGCAAAATGCTGAAAAACAACAACAAACACAGCTCTGTGACTGAATGGTTTCTTAATTGTTCATCTCTTGGTGTGTGATGAGGAAAAGATTGGTGTTGTAAGGTTTTGTAGAATATTGTGGTGTTTTCATAAGGATTCTAGGCCAAGGGATTTTTAAATTTCATATACCTTGGGCTTTGGTTCCTTGGGCACCTAGAAGCAGTATACCTTTGAAAGGTTGGGTCAAACCTATTTAATACTTCTCAAATTCAATCCCAGAACATCATGAGCCATTTCTTACAGTTGCTGCATGTCTTACAGTTGGATTATGGCAACAATCAAAAAGGTGAAGTGTTACAGCAAGAGTCATTTTCCTACAACTGAACAGTATCAGCATTTTATTTTAGGATACGGAGCTGGAAGTTTTTCCCAAGGTTGATACTACCTAAGTACAAGGATGAGAACAGGTTTCTGTCTCAGTTTTCCGTGGGTGTTGTCAGCTTAACCTTGCAGGACAGTGTGAAGCAGGTTGGTTGTTTTTTTAAGTCAAGTGATTGAGTGGAGAATAACCTTCTGTATTTTCCCGTCACAGTGTGTGTGGTGCCAGGGTGAATATGTGGAAAAGTGTGCAAAGTCTTACTTTAATGTCATGGAAGAGTGATTTCCCGTATCGCTCCTTGTATCGCTGTCGTATATTCATCAGGTCAATCTCACTCCTGGCAATGAGAATCCTGATGACGGTTTTATTGTGAAACCCAAAGTCCTAAAAAGAAAAGAAGAGGAAAGGAAACTTGAGAATTGGACAAGAAGTGTTTGCCTGTCTGTACATGGTCATATTAACGTTTAATAGTAGATAAGCCAATTAAGTAGGCTACTCAGAAAGATATCTAGATTTTAAAGGAGTCTAAGCAGTCAAAAGTTTTATCTTAGAGTTTTCACGTGCTTAAATACTAGAAATTGTGTTGCTGAATAACAGAGATGCCCCACATAGCAGAGTTTTAACCACGCACTGACACTTTTAAACCAAAATCCTGCTGAAGTTTTGCCAGCAGTCTCAGGTATTCAGCTTGTAGTCATCTGTTGTGACTGTCATTGCAGGGTCCAATCAAACTATGCTGAAGCCAATGATCTATTTCAGAACAACTGCTGCTGAATGTGAATTCAGGGAGATTTTTACCTGCCGGTTTGGAATTTTCATGGTTTCTATGTAGGCAGCTGTGTATATAGGTAATTTGTGCCTGAACTGTGTCTAGAGAAGTGTTCCTGTTGTAATTACGTGAGAACAGGGACATCTAGTGGCAATTAAAAGTAATCAAAACAGATGCAGGGTTGGGACAGCTGATGACCAGGTTTTTTTCAACCAGCTATAGACACTGGGTTATTGTTCTCTAAAAAACAATTAGTGAGATTTGTTAAGAAGTTGCATATAGAGAGTTTGATACCCGTTTGATGGATGGATTAAAAGCTCTCCTCTAAACCATTATGGACTGGGATTTCAAGCATTAGAATCCTGTGTGGGTTTTATTACATTGTGTCATATATGGACATATTAAAAATCTTTTGCTATAATATGGACATAACTTGGCTGCTAAACCAGCCAGTATTTTAAGTTCTTGCATTCCTGTTGAGAATTACCTGTGTTTGTTAAAACACTTTGAGAAAACAGAGTAAAATATTAATTAAACCAAAATACTAACGTTTATTCCCTGTTATTCTTAATCATTAAAACCTTTTTCCCACATCACATACAACATAGAATAAAGAAGAAAACTATCTGTGTGATCTTAAAATTCAAAATAAGGTTTAGACCTGAAGAGCTGTCTTGATACAGGACCTCTGATTGACACTCCCTGATAGCTGGCATTTCCTGGTACTTTTGGCTTAAAAGGTTGTTTATTTTTTATATAATGTAATGCTTCAGCATTTTCACCAATGAATGACGAACTAAAGTGACCTCTAGCAGGAAGAATTTGTGGGTGTTCCTTTGCATTTACCCACATTTCTTCTTGTCACTCATTTGGTTCAGTACGTTAACACTTGCAGGCAAATATGGAAGACCCCGTGTATGCACACACTGAGTGAGCCCCCAAAGAAAATAAGCCTGTGTTTTATGTAACATGAATTATTTTTTTTCGGTGTGCTAATTAAGTCTCTAGAGACAAAAATTGGATAGTAAGAAAAGTGCACATCGAGTTCTACACGGTAGGGGGAGATACAACCCGTAGAAAAGTTTTCACTTTAGTTTAAAAAAACTTGACAAAGTTACCAGACATACTTTGTTAAAGAAACTAAACATTTAACCTTTTACTGTTAAATCCTAAATGTCACTTAGGCACTACAGCTTTGGAACGTGTGTAGTTACCAGTGGTTCTAAAACACACAATGGTTTGTAAATACTCGTTTAGGAGTAACGAAGCAAATGAAAAACACGGGGAAGCTGCTTCTCAGGGTGTGGGAAGGGGAAAGACTACTTACATGAATTGCATTATACAGCCTGTCTGCAAAGTAGGATGGTTTGTCACGAACACAGAGAACTAGGAGAGAAGAGTTGCAAGAGGGAAATAGAAGATTATTATAAAATAATTTCTGTTGGCTTTGGGCTCCTTGAAATCTAAAGCTAGGTAGTGCTGCCCATGATTCAGCTGCTAGTTTCACAAACATCATTAGAGTTCTAAGTCTGGTGAGTGCTCATTGCCATTGCATTGAAGAGCTTATTAAATATCAATGAATATGCTCACATGACATCTTTGTAGAAATATTATCCTTGTTCAGTAAAAGGGAAACAAAGCACATAAAGCTTGGAAGTTGTTTACGAGCCGTGAGGAACTTTGTCAATTGCTGAATATGTGTAGAATCAGCTGGAAATGCAGTTACCACTGATCACACAAAATGTATGGTGAAATGCAGAACAGATCCGAGTTCTCGTCAGACAGAATCTAGTGCTGGATATAGACAGCTTATATTTATGCAAAGATGGAAAATGTTGTTTTCTAACTAGCTCTGAAAAATTAATTGCAATATTGGAGAGTTAAAGTGGATACAAATATTAGAAAAATAATACTGTCCATGCATCAGACATACCATAAGATATATTTATGAATAGATTACTGCTAACATAAAATAATATTTTGACATTACCTATTGCAACCAGTAATTCTTGGAAGTATCCATCATAACATTCATTAATGGCATCTATTATGTCTTGCCCAGAGAGATTTTGGAACTCCTGGAAAACTTGGGAGCAAAATAATAAATCTTGCTTTAGTCTAGTTCATTAATAATGATGAATTATTATTTTTTTCTGCTTCCCCCAGTACAATAAGCATTGAGTTTGTTTATTTTTTTTCCTGACTTATTCTCAGTGTTTTATGATGCTTGTACTGCCCGGGTAAGGCAATCCAAATGAGGAGGCTGAAACCTGGTTTCCAGGATATTCTCCCTGGCTTCTCCATACACGGTATACAGTGAATGCATCCCAGGGGCTCTGCTTCACCATAAGCTTTAGTTAATCCTCTATCTAGCAACGTCAGTTTATGAAACTTGTAAGAACATCATGTCATTCAGACAACTGCCTTGCCCAGCTTGGCTAAAACTGGCCAGGGATTCACAGATTGTGTCAGGAAGTCGTGGCATGATAAAAACCCCAAACTGCCTCATCCGTGTCTTATTCCCATCCTGGGGAGTCTGAGGGCTCCCGCAGTTCTCCCGCAGGTCTCAGGCTAATACCCTGCTGCACACTGAGCTTCTTGTTATGTAAGTTTTTTATTAGCACGTCAGGTTTTTCCTTTACCCTCTCTGTCCAGACAGCTGAAGCACTGTCTTACCCATCCACAGCTGCTGGTAACTCTTGTTGCAGAGAATCATCTGCAGCATGGTTTTGTGTTCGCCCGTTTTCTGTTGACATGCTTCCCACAGAATCTAACAGACCAAAAAAAAGCCAAAAGCCACACAAACAAACACAAACGTATTTTAAGTTAAGTCCTAGATCACTTTCCAACATTTGTATTTGTTTTGTTTTCTTTTTTTTTCTTTTATTGCCTGAGAAGCTCACATCTGACTCTGTTTACCATTGCATCCTGAGCAGCTGTAGAGGGATCTGCATATCCTTCCATCCTTGCTCCCTGGGGAAAAAAAAAGAAGATGCATTTTCTTCAAAAGCTAAATCCTAAAAGACTACAGGAATATAAAGTTGTCCCTATATTTCTTGAGAAAACACTTAAGGGCTCTTAGTTTGGATCAGTGTATTTAATGGTTGAATTTGCAACTGTACAAAGTGTCTTCAAGTTGTCACATTGTGTCACGTGCTTTTCCTCTAAGGAGAGGAACTCTGGAATGACAAGTGGTCTTGCAAGAGCCAAAAAAGGGGGAAGTGGGTGAACCTGTACCATTTTTAGTCCCACTGTAAACACTCCTCTACCTTACCACCACCAGCCTACCAGCAGTTCAGTATTGTGGATGTTGCATTGTCTACTGTAACATGGAACTGTGAGGGGAAAACAATGTTCTTCTTAGAGTAACACCTGCCAGTCACTGGTTAGTTCTCATCAATGTACGTGTTAAGAGAAGATTTTTTTCATTTATTTTTTTCCCTCTGTGCACAAACCCTAGGAGCAAGCACATCAGATAGCAGAGAGTTTGCTTGCTCATAATCATCGTCTAAAATTAAGATCCAAGACTAGGAAATTGAACTTTGATCCATAAAGCACAGAAGAATGCCTCTAATTTTCCCATGCTTTTAATAGTTCCTCAGTTACACAAATGAAGCTGGTATGCTTTAGTAAGCACGCTCTGCTCTGAGTTACACAGTTAGCAAAAGAGAAGAGGGCACAACTTTTGGAATTGCTTTTTTAACCATAATCATCTTATAAGGACACAAATCAGGCCTGGCTGCAGAGCTCAAGCTGCACGTCATCACTGTCTTAATGATAGGTGTGTGAAGCAATTTAGTTTCAAATTAACAGTCATTTACCATGCGTGTGAGAGGGAGGATTGAAACTGTGTATTGTCTGTCAACATGTGGAATGACTGATTTGTAGCTCTTTCCTGTTAAAAATGTTGACATAAATTTTAATTAAATTGTAAGGATTTCTCACAGTGGAATTCCTAGTAACAAGATAAATTCCTTGAAGGAAATTGTGCTGGAATGACTGCATAAAATTACATACACAGGAAAACACAGGGAAAAATAGACAAGCAAGTAATAATATAAATAAAATAAAATAAAATAAATAATACTCTTCATGAATCAAATGATCTCACAAGGCTGACAGACTGGATTGCATTAAACTGTGAACTGATAAACCTGCAAAAGCTGGTATGTGCTGGTGCCAGTTAGTTTGCCTGTGTGCATACTGTGATTTGGCACAAAAACCCTTAATGTTTGAAACAGAGACTTCAAGACTTTCTTTCACAGGCAAGTGTGGATATATCTCCATTTTTACATGCAGCCCAGACTGGATTATGAACCATATATTCTAACAATGGAGAAAACAGAGCTTCAAAAATTAAAATCTCATTTGTAGCTGCAAGGAGGCTCCTGTGAGGTGAGACAGCTTGAGCAGAGGGTCAATAGTTGAATATCCAGAGACTTTCTCAGTAAAATAGTCTGTTGACCTTCGCCTGCATTCCAAAGACAAAGTCAAAATCCATGAAGGAATTCAAGTTCTCTGCCTCTTCTGCTTCCCCCCACCCCTTGCTCAAAAGCGTAGCTCTATTGAACTGGTTTTAACCACAGGCACCTTAAAATTGAAGCTGTTTAAAAGTTTTTAGAAATGTAAGGCAAGCTACTTGCTTATACAGTACCTGAGCAAGGTTAATGAGGGTGTCTCTGAAGTGCCCTGACGTCTCAGCATCGATATCTTGCTGAAGATCATTATTGTATTCTAGGTTAAACCAGAGACATACAATGTAAATCACAAGTGAACGTTCTCTGAACACTACTAATGAAGATTAGCAAGCTAAGGATGAATAAATAGGGTGCAGAGACTTGCCCACTTTTTGTGGTGATTGCTCCACTGTAACCTGGGCATGGACCTAGCCAGGGGGCTGGAAGGTCTGTATGGGCCCTGGTGAGGGGCTCTGCCCTGCCACTGGGCCTTGGCTGCTGCCTCAGCTCGCCTGCCCACCACCAAGGAGGTGAGTGGAGTGTCTGGCCAGAGTAAGTACTCTCTGTCAAAAACCACTTCCTGTACCTCTTTGAACAAAGTGTACAAAAGTTTCTGAAAATCCCCAAAATGTGGCTTCCAGACACTTCAGCTGTCATAAGCAGCAATACATCTCAAAAATACTGTGCTGTATTTTCAGCCTAAACATTTTGCCTTGGCCTTTTGTGTATAGCTATGGGAAGGGAGGGGGAAGGGAACCAGATAGTACTGAGAGGTCATTTTTGTAGCTAATCCACCCAGAGTGCATGGAGTGCGACTGCCTCTGTCGGAAACATTACGCATTGAGTAGGCTTCTTTCAGCTGGAAGATCTCCATATTTGATCTTGAGGCTAATATGTCAATTAGACATTTTTCTTCTGTATCTACTCCCTGCGTGGAAAGAAGCAAATAGGAAAAGATGTCGTTAGTAGAAACCCCGGCTTTTAGAAGAAAGCAACGCTGTGCTGATCAGAAGTAACAAAGGAATTGGAGCAGACTTTTGCATGGTCTACCTGTTTAAATAGGAAATCACTTTGCATTGTAGTAGAACCCTGTATTTTAAAGATATTCCTACTTAATCTGAATTTCAGCGTGTACATTACTAAGTGGGAAATGAAACAAGACTAGTGCTGACAGAAACATGATGGTGAGAACTTTAAAGCTTTAGTAAGAATTTAGGATTTGCTAAGAGAATCAGATGCAAAGATTAAGCATACATGCCCAGGCAATCTCCAGTAGATAGAAACACAACTGTTCTATTGTGGGGTTTTATTATCCATTGATTTCTTTGTTTAGTAATACTACTACAGTCTGTAATGTTTACTGCAGAGTTTGGTATTTAAGGGAAGCAGCATGGCCATGAATGCAGTGCTGCAAATCACTGTATTTTCTCAAAGGTTTTGAATTAATTTTATAAACTTGAATTGCCATAAGACACACTGCATATGCTCCTTTTGATGTGCTCAATTATAGTGCTGGTGTTCTGCTTTTGGGATCATGGGAGAACACGACAGCAAGCCTGAGCTTGGAGACAGGTACAGCCTGGTTTTTACTGTGGCCGTGTGAATCCAGATCAAGATAGAATACTAGAAGAAAGTTTAACTTTGAGAGACATCAACAAAAAAAGAACCAAAACACCAAAAAACCCCAAACAAACAAACAAACAAACAAAAAACCCAAACATACTTTAGCAATCTCTTCAATGATTGGAACAAAAGCTGTGCTTCCAGTGCTACCAATGATAATTCACCTTTAACACCAATTGTAATTAAAAATATGTCTAAAAAATGTTCTAAGAAGTGCGTTGGCTGACGTGTCTGAAGGACAAGAAAGAACCATGTATTGCTTTGTTTGAAACATGCCAGATAGATAACCTTGCTCAGAGTTGTATAATCTGTGTCTTATTTGTGGCAGTGGACAGTAGCAAATACTCATGGAAAGAAAAGGAGACCAGCCTGAGCTGTTATATGTTTTCCCATCTTCCAGGAATTGGCAATTTAGGAGTTCCCTGAGAAGGAATTTGCCAAGGATTGTTGTTGTCAATAGATAACCATGAACCTCTTTTCTAAAATTTATTGAAGGCCTGTGTGAACTGATTCCTGCTTTCGGCCTCCATAATTCCCCATGGGAACGAATTTCACCACTTAAATTCATGACCTTTGAAAAAATACTTTTGTTTATTTCAAAACTTCAGTTGTTTAAGGAGCACAGGCTCAGATCCTGGGAAGAGAAGGAGATGTTATCTTCAAAATGTGCCATCAGTTTTACCATTTAAATGTCAAAAAAAATCAATTTAGCATATGTTCACTACTGTAATTAGTGTCAGCAATTCTGGATTTGACAAGAACCTTCAAGGCATGCCAGAGCTCGTGGGCATCATAGGAGGCAGGTGGATACATCAAACCAACCATGACTTCTTTGAAGTGATGAGAGAGATTCTCTTTTAGGTCCGTTATCAGATCCTTGGAAAGGAAAAGAAAATGCATAGACAGGATTATTTCAACAGTCACACTTTTTGAAGACAGTTTAAATGAAGTATTAGTGGGTTTGTCTGTAAGTGAATAAAGATGAAAACGAATAGAGATGAATTCTAGCTAAAATTAAGTAAGAAAAATGTTCTTTTAAATCTTACCTGCTTCTTCTAGTATCATGGGTGAGGTGACAAGTGACACAAAACCAGTAGACCACATAGATTCTGATATTCATAGATTCAGAGAATCATAGAATATCAGGTTGGGAGGAACCTCCAGGATCATCTGGTCCAATCTTTCTTGGGAAAAATATGGTCTAGACAAGATGGCCCAGCACCCTGTCCAGCTGAATCTTAAAGTGTCCAGTGCTGAGGATCCACCACTTCCCTTGGAGATTATTCCAATGTTCTCATTCTTTGTTTTTTTTTTCTCTTGTGTGCAAACAGAATCTCCCCAGATCCCCATTACCCCTCATCTTTTCCACGTGACTTTTTTTTTTTAAAAAGGGAGTCTCCCTCTTCTTTGTAGCCTCCCTTTAAATACTGGAACATGGTGATAAGGTCTCCCCTAAGACTTCTTTTCTGTAGGCTGAACAAATCCAATTCTCTCAGCCTTTCCTCATACGGCAGCTTCCCAGTCCCTTGGCCATCTTTGTGGCCCTTCTCTGGCCCCTCTCCAGCCTGGCCTCATCTCTGTCGTACAGCAGGGCCCAAAACAGAATCCAGGATTCTGGGGGGGGCTGAGAAGCACTCGGGGGGGGTAATGACTTCTTTCCTCTGCTGGTGATGCCTTTGCTGATGCAATCCAATATTTTTTTGTCTTTCTTTGCCACTGCAGCACACTTGCTCACTCCTACTGGGCTTGTTGTCTACCAGGACCCCCCGGTCCCTTTCCACAGGGCTGCTCTCCAGCCAAGTAGACCCAGCCTGTGCTGCACTCCTGGATTACGCTTTCCCAGCTGTGAGTTCTTACACTTGTCCTTGCTGAACTTCATAAAGTTCTTGTTAGCTCACTCTTCCAGCCTATCCAGGTCTTCCTGCAGTGTGACTCTCCCTCCTGAAGTGTCNCGCCCTCCGGAAGTGTCCACTTCCCCACTCAGTTTGGTGTCATCACAAACTCCATCAAGGTACCCTTGATCCCATCACACAGATCACTTATGAAGATACTAA
>VWZY01009690.1:1230-11483 GCA_013399075.1 Chloroceryle aenea
ATACCCATCAATAACACAGTGGGATTTAATGCAGCCTCAACAGGTTTGCAGATGACACTGAGTTGAGTGGTGCAGTTGACAGGCCAGAAAGATAGGATACCATCTAGAGGGACCTGGACAAGCTTGAGAAATGGGCCTGCGTGAACCTCATGACGCTCACCAAGGCTAACTGCAATGTCCTGCACCTGGGCCAAGCCAACCTCTGGTATCAATACAGGCTTGAGGGATGAAGAAATTGAGAGCAGCCCTGCAGAGAAGGACTTTGGCATACTGCTGAATGAGAAGCTGTACATGAGTGAGCAACAATGTTCACTCACAGCCCAGAAGGCCAACCATATCCTAAGCTGTGTCAAAGAAGTGCGGCCAGCAGGTCAGGGAGCTCAGTCTGCTTCTCTGCTCTGTTCTGGTGAGAGTCCACCTGGAGTATTGTGTCCAGCTCTGGAGTCCGCAGCACAGGAAGGACATAAACCTCTTAGAGAGGTTCCAGAGGAGGAAACAAAAATAATCCAAGGAATGGAACACCTCTCCTATGAAGAAAGGCCAAGAGTTAGGGTTGTTCAGCCTGGTGAAAGGTTTAGGGAGACCTTATTGAAGCCTTTCACTACTAAGGTGGGCCTATAAGAAAGATGATGACAGACATTTTAGCAGGGCCTGTTGGTGACAGGACAAGGGCTAATAGTTTTAAACTAAAATAGGGTAGATTCAGACTAGATATAAGGGAGAAAATTTTTACATATGACTGTGGTGAAATATTGGCGCAGGTTGACCAGAGAGGTGATAAACACACCATCCCTGGAAACATTCAAGGTCAGGTTGGACACGGTCTTGAGCAACCTGATCTGGTTATATCCCTGCTCACTGTAGGTGGGTTGGACTAGAAGGTCTTTAAAGGTTCCTTCCAACCCAAAACATTGTATAATTGTATAAAACCACTGGGTACCAGAAAGTAGTTGGATGAGCAGTCCTACAGAAAAAACCCTGTAACTGTCAGTCTTTGATCAGGACCATAAACTGCATAAGCATAATCATCAATCACACTCCTTAATTCCTTTTGCTGAATGTCAAAGGCAGCAGTAAGTACCAGGCTCAAATTCCTTTAGAGATTCTGTGTTCAAAATACAACTTGCCACACTTTTTCCATGATTAGGACCATAGGCCTTAGATTTGAAGAGACATATATAAAATCTCAAAACAACAAGATGCAGAAGCTTGAATGATATTTTTACCACATGCCAAAATCAGGTTTGTCAGAGCTTTGTTTTCCCCAAGGCAGAGAGCAAGCTGCTCAATCCCTCATCTTTTAGCCTGGTTTACCACACATGAAATACCACCATTTTTTTATTCCATTGCCCAAAATGATTATTGCAGTTCTATTGTAGAATTCTTATTCTGAAGATTTCTGACAGAGAAGACTCAGAAAAACCAATTCTTGAAGGATTCAGTGCTTTACAGATGGCAGAGCTGAGACTCTGTACTATTATTGTTGAAAAGAAAGATGATTATCTCTGAATTTGATCTTGCTACATCCACTACCAGCAAAGGGGAAAGATGGTAAAAGAAAATAGTTGAGTATTGAATTCTTGTCTGAGGCTGGTGTTCCCATAGTGAAGCCATCTCCTTCAGTTAAAATAGAGGCTGCTGTCCCACAGCTGTAGCCCCATATGAGCTTTGTGGCAGAAATTTGTCTTCTGATGCCTACAGTTTCTCAGGATTCAGTTTTTCCACAGACAGTAGAAATATTTATGCAGAAAAAAGATTTTATGAAAACTCAAATTAGATGGTTATTGTTTGAGCAAGCACCTACACAGCTAAGTAAAAAGGTTTTCTATCTAAAATTTGTGCCCTGTGTTAGTTTGTGGTAGTTATTAATATTATTCTCATTACACTGACGTAGGCATGAATTAATGTAGACCCTAGATTGCCTTGCTGACTTGCAATGATTTACAGGGTTCATGAGCAACAAGCCCAATCTGGTCTCCAAAACATAGGCAAGAATTTATAAAAACAGAATGTTATGGATTATTTGCTGAGTTAAGTCAGTACTCCAAACCAAGTGTGAAGTGCTGAGGGAAAACTCAGTCTACTAGAGTGATGTTCAATCATGTTTGAACATCAGAAAAGAGGTTTATGAAATATATGTCAAAAGAAGGAATTATTTATCCCTAAAGCCAGTGTTTTTTTCACTGAGAAATAAAGTGAAATATTTTTTTTTGTTCCTTTTTTCCCTCTGCAGTCTTTTCAGGTTGTACCAATGATGTGGAACTTGCACATACAAGTTCTGGAACTTGTAAATAAACTTTCAATCTATAGGAAAAAATGCAGGATCTTATGCAGGCTGTAAGATTCAAAAGAAAACCTGAGAATTTCTTTTCTGTGTCCTTATGAATGAATGTAATAAAATGCTATTAGTTTGAAAGAAGCTACACATTTCACAACCAACTTAAAATCTACAGCATTAGAACAAATGCAGATCTCTCCTACTACTGCAATACAAAAATAATGTCTCTCATTCCTCAGTCTATATAGTTAATATGACTTCTGAATTAGATCTTCTGCACCTAATACATGGTAGATAATGACATTATACAAATTTACACCACAAAATCAGGACCAGTTTAGAAGTGATGAAAAATTTCCTCTCGTAGGCATAGAACAACTTCAGCTGATATAACTTCTGCTCTAGTGGACATCCAAGACCCACTGCTGAACACAAGTTGCAGTTTAACACAAGATACTGAATTAGGCAACTGTACTGACTGCTCGGTTCATGGCACAGACCAAGATTTATGTTCAATTCTTGGAACAGTTCCTTTGCATTCATTTTCATGAGTCAAGAAATTACAATTTAATAGTTACTATCCTTTATCTGTATTTAATAAATTTGACCTTGTTTATTGTGTTTGTTGGTACTTTCTAGATGCAAGTGAGACAAGGGCTCTATTGCAATTTAAACCAATCACACTTTCACTGAATATGTATGGCAGGCATTTCTGATCTTGTCTTAACATGTGGTGGCTGGACCTCATTTTCCCTGTCCATGCCAATAGAAATAGGTCCATAGGTCACTATGCAACATGTTACCAGTAGAGAAATTTGGACATACAGAGCATTCAGCAAAAAATCCCAGTGATTTTTTTAGAAAACTGGGTAGTTCAGATCACGTTATTCATAAAATCTAATCTAAGATAAAAATGAAACAGACATAAATTTCCTAATCCAATTAAAATTAACATTTCACATTTCCTCTTCTGCACATAATAATAAAAAAATATATTAAAAAGAAAAACTTTGTACATTTCTAGCAAAAGAGTGTGGCATTAGAGCTGCAGAAGAAATGCTTATTGGAATGTCACCATTTAAGTCATCTTCTCTTTTCTACTATATTTAATCCTGCTTCCATGATAGAAATCTTTTCATGAAGCTCATTATGAATTTGCCTCTCGATCAGCTGAATTCAGTGTCTCCTTTATCTTTTTGTCCAAGGTTAAGTTTAAAAGCCAGAACATCATATTCAAACTACGGATGTGCATTTGATTTATACAGCAATTTAAATATTACAATATTTTTCTGTTCCCCTCCTAAGAGTGTAATAAAATGCAGTTTTACAATGAAAATTGTCTTTGAACAAAATGCTCTCACTCAAGTAATCCTTCCTGTGCACATGCAGATTTTTATCAGCCATCTTTGTTGACTGAAATATATTATAAGCAACTCAGCAGCACCAACACACCTATGGCAATATGAGCTGGATTCTGTCCTTGCTCATGCAGTACTAACAGATTTATCAGCAAAGTGTCAATTACAGATTCTTTATTGCTGTCTTTGCAAGACACAAAATGAACCTGGCCTGAATTTCACATGGAAACCTGAGTTGATGGATTTGCGGTTTTACGAATAAAAATAAATTTTAAAATGCCAGAAAAGTCATCTTTTTCACTTGTTACCAAGAAGAGCTATTTAGAAGTCAAAAAGATGATAGACCAGGACTCAGTCACTCCTGTTTTATAATCCACTTTAGAACTGGACTGGATCAGTGTTGAGATGTCAGACAAAAGCATGAAGGCAAAAAGGCCCACTCAGGGTTTTCACTTTAATTGGGATCCAGATGCTGTATCACTTAGCTAGATATAGACTGATTATCTTGAATTACAGTTTTAAATATAGCAGCTACTCCTGTTTCACTTAAAGTTACATACAGATTTAAGTGCATTGCACGTTTTGGGACTATGTATTTATTTTGTCCAATTTTTATGTTGATATTGCTTCTACAAAATCCAAATCCTGTATAAGATTGCTGAAAGCACTTCTGTGTTTATAAATTGGATCCACATTTTCAGAGTCAATGGGTATTACATTTGCATAACTCCTTTGCCTTGCTCCATTAGACAGCTGATGAAATGCATTGTCTATTTGTTCAGCTGAAGTTTTTATATTACTTACTGTTCTCTTGAGTATTGAGTCCTCTGCTACCAGAAATGAAATGTCTTGCCCCTTGTCTAGTGACACAAAGCTATTTGTTATTTATTCTGATTTCACTGAAATATACCTACATAAAACCAAGGCTTTTTTTAACAGTTCTGGGAAGTTCACAATTCCTTGGTCTAAAAACCCCCTTTATTTGAAAAAAAAAAACAAACCTGGAAACATTTCTTCCACTAATTATACTAGAGAAATCTCAGTATCTCTTCAGATCTCCTCTCACTAGAGACCTTTGTTGGAAAATGTGAGCCTTGATTGGTAGCTAACCAATCATTAGCAGAACAACTCCAGAGGACATTTCATTTTTGACTCTAGTTCTCTGAAAGAATTTCTTAAGATTACCTTATGAAACAATGTTTGCTTGATCCTTGTATCATTTGAGAAGAGGCAAAGTACTACAACTTCAGTGATGTTTAACTCTTTTATTCCAGCACATTTCAAACCCATGCATTTAACACACTGTACAACTCCGAGCTGCAGGCAGTAACAAAATCAGTGGATAGTTATTTGTCTATCCCACAAAGCATCAGGCATGCAAGTAGTGTAATGAATGAAAAAGACCATGTGGCTACCTGGTGGGACTAATTAGTCTCCCTATGCCCTCAGGCTCACCAGTCCTAGAAAGGTCTCAATGACAAGCATCCCTACTGCTGTCCTGAAGAAGTACAGAGAAGGCGGATGCATGGTCAGTTGCTGATTTTTTTTTTTTTGCAAAACCCGACTTTCCCTTCCCATTTATTATTGTTGTTTAGGAACCTGACACCTTGACTGGTCACAGAGGCAGAGCAACATCATCTCTTCCTCCTTGCCACACCTTCTTAGCACTTAGCACTGCATTGTGCTCCTTCATTTGTGCACTCCATTCAGTTTTCATTAACTGGTTTTAATTTTCTGAAGGTCCTGTGGCAAAAATTTAATTAACCATCTAAAAAAGAAATAATTGTACTGTAACACATTATTAAAATCAGTGTTTGAGGTTTGCCGTGGGCTTTGTTTATAGATGTGGGATGACACAGTTGAAATCTAGGAGGTTATGTGTGTGGAAATACTTGCTTTTTGGCTTTATTTTAATAGCCAGTATAGGATGAATACTCAAAAAAAAACCCCATAGGCATTGAATTACACAGAAGAAGAACGTCCAAATCCCATTTGTTTTAAGTGGTGGTACAACAAAGGTTATGTTGTCTCACATTACATCCAGTAATTCAGTCTTCACAACAGATATTCCAGCCTTGATGCTTCCAAACAGCTGGAACAGTTGTAAATGCTGCATTCACAATCAAATCTAATATTTGACATGTTAGATATAACACTTATTGAGAAGGTGCATAGTAAGCCTGGAGTAAATATACCTCCTGAGAAGGACAAAGATCTTCCACTCTCCCCTTCCTCCTGCCACACACACACCTTATCCTGTTTTTGGTACCACTCTGATCCTTTGCTGATCTGAGTCAACTCATAAAACTCACTCTAAACTAATTCAAGAAAACAAAAAATTATGGGCCAAGCAGCTGATCCAACTCAGTAAAGAAATTAAATGATGATCCAGGAGAGATAGAAGGAGAAGGAACCATGACACTGGAGCAGGGATAGGGAGAGTAGAGGGAAAGAGGAGCAGGACCTTTCCGAAGTTCTAACCTATCAAATGTGCTAAAGCATAATGCGTATCTTCAACTCATGTTAGCTCTTTAAATTGCTGCCAAAGGTGAGTGGCTTGTTTTACAGTGAAGCAGCACACATTCTTTCAGTTGTGTCTCCTTCAGTGAAGGAGCCTATGAGGCTACTTTAAAGACCACGTCTGCTATAAAAGGAAGACATCAATATATCTCTTAATCTGGACAGTAACTTGTTTCTAGCTGCCAGCTGGCTGCAGCAAGGAGCAGAGAGGTCAGGTGTTCATATCTCTAGCACTGAAACCTGTTCATGCCTCTTGATTGCTGGTTCTGATAATTAAATGAGAAGCTCATGCTCAAGGACAAAGTTCAAATCCAGAGGATACAAATATGCTGAAAACACACTGTCAGTGTCAACCCTAACAAAGGATATGTGCGAATTAGATGGGTAGGGCTGTCTTCTCAGCACACTGCAGAAAAGGAGTGGGCAAGTCTTCTGCATTGTTCATTGCTCCGGAGAACTGTGTTTCTCGGTATTTGCAAGGAAAAAAGAACTTTCTTTGTGGGATACAGGTGCAGGTTTATCAGTATCAGTTGTTAGACTCAGTTCTGAGGACAGGACACCCACAGTTAGTTTTAACAATTAAATCTATACATGAAGTGCTTTCTTGGTTGATCTCAGCTAGAAAGAAATCTTGAACATAAGGTAAAAAAGCTTTCAAAAACCTTACTACCAGTGCAGAGAATATAATTTTAATAGATCTTTCATTTATATCAGCTTTCATTAATTCTTGAAGGGATATGAAAGAAGGGTATTTGAGCAGTGAAAAAAATTGTTTTTTCAGTTACTTGATGATTCTTTGTGTAAAAATGTCACCTCTTCAAATTAAGCCAGTGAGTTAAAAACAGATGACATTGTTTATCTCCACTCAGTAGATAATTCAGCTCTGAGATCCCTTGCCAGCAGATGCTGTGGTGCAGGTGTTAAAAGAGATTCAAAACATAAGTAGAAAAATACATGAAAAAAATTTCCTTGGGTGTAACTGGACACAACATACTAATTCTCAGCATGACTGTGAGACTGAAATTCCTGGCAGATGGACAAATGAAGTGGAGGACTGGGAAATACACCGTTATATATTCTCTTTATGAACGTCGTCTTCCCTAGGCATTTCCAACTGTCCATGTCAGAGATACTGGACTAGACTACATGGTGCTCTGAGCCGACATGAGACAGGCAGTCTTATACCTTAGGAGAACAATTGAAGGGATGGTTATTGTAATATATAGCCAAGGAAACACCATTACTATCCCAGTATACTTCATAGATCATGGTAAGGCTGATTCTATGAAACAGAAAGAAAAACTTTAAGGAATGGTTATGCTGATTTGCTACAATCAGTGCTAACAAGGTAAGTGGTTATTTAATTTTTAGCTTAGAATAAGGTGGAGACACCCATGTTTATTTTACACTCTTAAAAGTCAAGTATTCTCCTGGTATTACTTGGAGATAAGAGACTGAATCTAAGCATTTTCAGAAAGGGGCTTTCTGTCCAGGCTTCTGTGAAGTATTATCATATGGGGATGTTCAGACTCTTCTGAACTGTAAAAAAAAAGTGAATTTATTGTTAGGCATCAGGTAGCAGGTATCTATAACACAACAGCTTTTTAACTGTATGTGACTGCCTGGCTTTAAGGAATGGAATGGCCTGAGATACCATTTCTGCACTATTTATCAAGTAAATATATCCCTTCGGTACATGAAGCTTTCTGGTGGCAATACAGCCCTGCTGATAAGGACAGTTGCTCACTTCACTACTGGAAAAGCTACTGCTAATGAGCATTCACCATAAAACAGACATAGAAAATATCATTCTAAACAGTCAAGAATGAAGGCATCAAGATTTTCAGTTCTTTCTGTGCTTCTATTCAAGTCTTAGTTAAGGAGAATAATTTTCTCTACTGGAGTGTATTATTTTCAGGTCTTCACACATACTCAATTCACTCTAAATGTATTTGAGCCTTTTCCTTTGTTGAGCAAAGTCTTATATACCGGCTTTTCTGATGCACTGTCAACATTTTAAAATCTCCTCATTTGTTTTGCCTTCCCCAATTTTATTGCACACTTGTAGAACCTGTGTGACTGGTCTGTTTTCTCTTAGAAACTGTGTCTTTCAGTTTAAGTAGCATGTTATTATCAACAGAACTATGGCCCTGAAAAACTTAGGTACTGCTTTTCTTAATCTTACATACCCACAGCTTCTCTACACAACTTGAGCTACTGCTGGAAACCACACAGAAAACACAATTTTTTACTGTCATTCCATTTTTTTCTGTCATTTCCATTTTTAAGTGGTAAGCATAACTTGGGAAGAATACAGAGATACTGTCCCAGCATGCAGGGGTTTTTGTTGGTGTTATTGCTGTGATTGTTGCTGTTGTTTTTATGAAACTCTCTGCTTCATGAATTAAGTGGTAACATAATTCTGCTAGGCAAAATTTCTCAGGGGTATTCTCTATAATTAGAGTTGTCAACCTTTATAAAAGTATCTAAAATATCTATTCAAACACTGCTCCACCTGAATCCTTTTTGTTGTGTCCATATTACAGCTCAGGTGTTGATGTTTTCCACTCATTTGTTTCTTTACAATTGTTGCACTGTACATGAGTCAAGGAAACACACCTACTATGCAAAGTCAATAATGAATTGTTTGACTAATTAAAAACTGCAAAGTCTAATCAACAAGTGATGTTAGCTCAGATGCAATGCTATGAACACATAGCTACAACAATCCAGTTATAAAAGCTTCAGAATGATAAAATACTGATACACAGAAACTTTCCAGTATTTACCCCTTTCTCTGGTGTCATACTCACCCTTCTGCACCTAGGATCTGGCATGTGTTTGGAGATGTCTCATCAGCTTAAGATGACTTATCAGCACCTCTAGTTCCTTTGTTAGGAGGACTGTGATACTAAAGAAAGGGCAGTTCTTCTCACACCAGCATCTGCAAGGATTCATCTTTGCATGGCTCCTGACACAGTTATATTACCCGATCTTCAGTGATTCACAGTTCCACCTATTACCCAAATTTACTATATATCGCTTGACAGATACATATTGTTTTGTGTTCTCTGTTATCCAGAAAAATAACTTTACCTAGTTCCCAGGACCATATTATTTCAATGACCAGTAGTTGACCATAGGTGAGTTGTCCATAGCCATGGGCTTTTGATATCCTTCTACATCTGCAAGGACTTTACTATCACCTGTAACTCTTCTGTACTACATTTCTATTCCAATGTTAAAGACAGCTCATTCTGCACTGAATAACTAAAAACTTATTATTTCTTGACACAGAGATATATAACAGTAGGACTTTCACTCCACAACTGTACTTAGCAAAAGCTAAACCAAAGTAGAAATTAATCCTCTGATTTTAAATAATTTCTGTTTCAACTAAACAAGCTGAAAGCAAACACCAAGTAGGTGGCCTAAATCAAGCGAAAGCCTGATGAATCCTAGGGTCCACATTTTTAGCTTAGTACTAAACCTACAACCTGTTACCACCATGGCAAAACCATATTCACCAAGTTTTACACTTTACAGCTTAACTGGAAGGACCAGCCCCCTTATATCTTGATGAAAAATTCAAACTTTCTGTTTTTCTGAGCTAGAAATGAGATTAAGTCTGTGGCTGTGTAGCCTTCTGTATCTCTAAATCTCTGGGATACACGAAGGTTACAGATGTGACCTGGTCCGCGGTAACTACACATCTTGTCTCATCTGTTGCTGTTGGTACCGGGGCGTACAGGCTCTGAGGACGTCCGATGATCTGGTTCTGTGAACAGAAACTCACATTTTTCCATTAGTTATATTCTGAAGATCTGGCTTAACAGGCTTAAGCGGACACCTTTTGACTGTTACCTTTTCTGAATGGAGCCCTTCGCGGTTACCTTAGCAGCCGCTTGCATACCCTTAGGGTATACTGGTGAGCAAACCCTTTGATCATCGCTTGTCACCTGAGTTGATATGCTAATGTGATTGATGGGACCCCCTCGGCACATGCCTTCTTTATTACTCTGCAGTCTGCGAAAGGAAACTTTTTCCCCCGCGGTTCTTTGTTATTGTGAGTAAGAATGTTTTTACTTTTAATGCTG
>VWZY01009693.1:0-45582 GCA_013399075.1 Chloroceryle aenea
TAAACTGGACATTAAGAAAAATAATTTCACTGAAAGGGCTGTTAGGCAGTGGAACATGCTGCCCAGGGAGGTGGTTGAGTCACCATCCCTGGATGTGTTTAAAACCTGTATAGATGTGGTGCTTGGAGATATGGCTTAGGGGCGGACTTCATCGAGTAGGGTTAAAGGTTGGACTTGATGATCTTAAAGGTCTTTTCCAACCAAAATGATTCTGTGATTCTAAATGTACCATGCACTATTAAGTCTTAAAATGAACCTCGCATATCTTCCCTGGGAATCTTATCAAGAATGTATTGTTGACATAAGTTAAGTTATTTAATACTTCCATTATAATATTCTGGAGGAAAAGTCAAATCCATGCTAATGAAGTTAAACAATAATGCTAGAGGAGTAATGTTTGATAATAAAGAGAACAAGATAGTGGCAAGCAGGGCATGGGATCGTGTGGAAAACAGGATGGCAAGAAACTGTGTGCACTTGTTTACAGGTAAGCATAAACTTAAGACTGGATATTTTTTTTCCCCACTAAAGATGCATTCCTGCTCAATCAAGTTTTTCCTCTCAGGGGAAAGGAGGAGAAATTATGCAAAAAGTTAAAGTAGTCCAGCCATCCAAACTAGGAAGCACATTTATTTAAAGCAGTATAACCAGTAACACCTATGATACTAACTTGCAAAAGCTTCTCAACACTCAGAGGGTATGACTACTTCTGGGCTAAGCCCAAAAGCATAAGCTCTTTCACACAGCAAGAATTAAGATACTCCCCTACCTATGTCCCTTCTCAATTGGAGCAGAATAGAAACCAAAATGAATTTAACGTAAATTTTCTATGCAGTGTTAAATACCACTCACAGACAGTGATAGACTGGGAACTGAATGATTTAAATTACCCAGTTTACTTCAAATTCAGGGTTGTAGGGAAGCAAGTAAACAGTTTCTGTGAAGGTCTGCTAGATGACAGGAAGTAATGACACTTCAGACTAGCACTCTCCTTGCATTTCTCCACTGCTCCAGTGCATTTTGGCTAACTTGTTAGACTTATCAGAGGAGGAAAGAGAAGAAACAGTGCATTTTCACAGTTGCCTGGGACAATATTAGTAAGTATTAACTGTGGATGTTAGGACAAATACGTATCTGTCATAAACCTACCTTTTGCTATTAATACTGTAACAAATTTTTAAAAGCCTGTTCTGAGTATCACTGTGACTGGTACTCTGTCAAAACATACATGCCCTGTGAAAACTGAGCTGATTAAGGCATCTAGAAGAAAGAAAAACGTTGTCTGCACCATAATATAAATGTGATATACTACATCCAGTGACATATCACCAAGCAGATTGAATATAAAGAACTATTTTCAATAAATTCATTCTGATACTTGTGTGAGGGAATTTAAAGTATACAAAGAAATGTTACCATACAGAAAAGTAGCACATATACACATATCCATAAAATTCAATTCTCCTAGGAAATTTTACAGAATTTAGCTTCCATTACATATAAATAACTTATAATGTAAATAAAATTACATGAAATGCTTTAAAGCTTTAAAAATATGCTAGCTTTGTACAAAATATTGTAGAATTTGAATGAGTATTCAAAGTTTTCGCCAATAGGTGGCAGGACTGCATAATACTTAACCAAGAAAATCATTGCAAATCATTGCAAATTTAAGGTGCTAAGAAGGGATAGAATGTTACAAAGTTTTGGAGGTCATAATTCCTCTCTCATACTGGTATCTCTACAGCGTAGTTATCAGAGCACTTCTTTGTGTCAGTATAACTAACATATCCCTCCGAGTTCTATTAAAATATGGAATAAAGGAATAAAGTGTTCTGCATATTCAAATATGAGCTGAGCTGTTCTGTAGAAGTTACGTAAAAAAAAAAAATAAATCTACAGGATACTGAAACAAAACTTTTAATGACAGAGATTTTTAACCAAGGCTTCATCTTGAAGCATACTTGCTGGATGGCCAGGAGACATTCAAACCGTCAGCTTACCTATCAACAAAACACACTGTTTTTTTCTCCATAGCCATCTGTCTCTTTCCACAAAGGGAAACCAATTTCATTCTCCGACTCACAAAAATAACTGAATGTCTACCAGAGCTGTTGGAAACAGTCTGCTCAGAGCAGGAATTGATACTGAGACCAGAAGCCTCATTCAAAATTGAGATGCTTGTAACAGGACATGGACAGAATTTGAGCAGGAACAGGAACAAAGAATCCACTGGAAAAAAGAATCCTCTCTTCCATAACTATGCTTATCACCACACAATGAGACTTGTGCTCTATGCTCTGTCTGTGTCTACTTTTACATCTGTTGTCTGTCTTCTTTTCCCCACTGTAAATCTTGAAGTATTTCTGAAAAAAATAGCATGGCTTCAGCAGCAGCCTAGGCTAAAAGGGGTATCAGGGAAGAAGAATGATGAAATAAATCTTCCTGATGATAGAACCTATTACAAATCAAATAGTTTCTAATACTTGAAATTTTGTTCAGTAGAATACATGAAACTCTTTTTTCCTGAAGTTAGGAAAAGGAAATGGATTAATAGATCTTTTCTATCTTTAATTTCTGCAATCAGTAATAAGAGACACTATAAAATCCATATATTAGGCTATACTTAAATCACTGTAGTTCTAAGGCTGATTGTTCCTCATTTGTGTGTCCTTGTAAATGTGAAGCCAAGATCATATATTACATGTTTAATCTTCCTCTAACAATACCATCCTGTCAAGGCAACTTATTCCAATACAGTCTGCACAGAAAATCAGTATTTCCTTTGCCAAAAGCATAGAAGTACATGATAAAAGGCACTTCAGTTATTTGAAGTGCCTTTGCTGTCACAGAAGATAGAATAACAGTTTTAAGTGGTGTGGAGAGTGTTTGTAAATCATTACTGAATACAGCTGGAAGATGTTCATTTGCTCCAGGGCTCTCCAAGTTGGGAGACTGCAAGCTACCAACAGAAACAAAGATCTGAATCTGAAACTTAGCTATGATACTCAGATCATGATGACTTTGTGTTAAAAATCCCAAAATGCCAATTGCCTTGGCATTGTTTTACCCATTGTAATCTTTTTGTTTTCATCCATCAACTTTTTTTAGCCTGCTTTCTCTTAGTCTATAAAGACAATGACCAGACTCAGCAATGCACTGAAATCATCTGGTTTAAATTTCCTGTTATAATTACCTGTAATATATTAATAGCCTGAAACTCCACCAATTCTGTTATCATTCTTTCTTTGGGAAGATTCTCTCCACTCCATAGAATCCTTCACTTGAACTGGAGAACTGTCTTCCTATCACTATCAGAAAGTTTCTTGTACAAGGTTGTGCAAGAAATATTTATCATTTAATAAAGCATAGGGGTTTTTTATGTGTAGGTATCTACACAAATGATACTGTTTGCAAAAGAGTTGGAAAAAAAGCAAGGGAATCTAGATGTAAGTGAACATCAAAAAACCACACTGGTGTTACTATCTGTACAGTTTTAAGTCAGAACATAACAAATTTTTATACCAAATGTCAAAGCAACATATATCACCGAATTACAGATTCATTAAAATTCTTTGCTTTCTCTACTCCCAATATTCAATAATATATAGAGCATTCCACATGGCAACTGTATTCTACTCACGAGCTTCCTTTTCTTAAGCTCCCCTAGCAAGCGAAAATGATACCTTAGTAATCCTCTCTATACACTTTATAATATCTAAAAATTCCATATTTTTCAAGTTTAAAGTGCTGTTTTGCCTTCAGCTGTACATTAGACAGTGAATACCTTACCATTACTAGAAATCTTTTGATTGAAAAGGTATAATCTGATCCATCTTGCATACTGAATTTTGTTTCCATATTGGAATGTAGGAGGAAGACTAGATTTGAAACAACAATCAGGATTCTTTATGAATCCTACTATTCTTTACTCTCAGAGAGCCTTAATTTCATTCATATGCAGCAGTTTGAGATATAGAAATATATTTGATGATCAACTGAATGCAAAAGATTAATGGGGAAAATGGAAAGCTTCATATAGTAGGAGTTACCTAATATCTGAACGGTGGCATTTCTGAACTAATATGAGAAAAGGAAAAAAACCCCA
This sequence comes from Chloroceryle aenea, assembly GCA_013399075.1. Classification (NCBI taxonomy): domain Eukaryota; kingdom Metazoa; phylum Chordata; class Aves; order Coraciiformes; family Cerylidae; genus Chloroceryle; species Chloroceryle aenea. The sequence continues at coordinate 4,109 of VWZY01009693.1, forward strand.
ACAGTTTATTCTTGATTTAGGATGGTTTGAGTTGTTAAAATACCATTTAAACTCCACAGTTCATACTTACTTTATTGACAGATATCTAAACCAGGACAGTTCTTGTGAGATTAAGAATTCAGGGAGTCACATCCTGGTGACTTCCATTTTGTCTTGTACTTAGATAAACTCATCACAGCTGACTGGCATGAATCAATAGTGAAATAAACTGGAAAGACCCTCATGCACAATACATCCCAGACTATGCATTTATTTGGAAACCTAAATCACCTTGAAATTTAAGGCATATAAGGGAAGCCTGCTTAATCAGTAGCAAATTCTTAAAACATGCAAAGAATTATTGGGATACTTCGTAGTCCAAAGCTGTTAAGTGATTTTCTAGTGATTGCTAAAAGGCTAACCTCTGTGTGAACCCTATTTCTACAGGGACACTTGATGCAGAAACCAGAACTTAAGTGTTCTGAATAACCCTCTGTACAAGGACATCTCTCTCAATTATTAAAATTGTGGAAAAGGGAAAGGAAAAGTAGGCAGCTGGCCTGAAACTGTAAATAATATGGTCCAAACACTCTCCCTTCCCCTTCACTCCCACTCTTGCTACTGTATTACCTACAAATATATCCAAAGTATTTGAGCTCCACAGACAGAGTAAATTTTGTAATTTTCTTTAAAAGGTGTAAAGGAATAGACATGTTAATACAATTCAGTGTATGTGCTTAAAAAAAACCTCTCATCACAGGATCCCAAAATAATTATTTGCTAATCCAATTTACAGCTATGCCACAGACCTGAATAATTCACATTTTTTAAAATAGTTAATTATTTCATTAAGGATGACTTTCCTTAAAGTAAAATCCACTTTTGAATGAACACAGTGGAAGGAGGTGGAAAGCTGAAACATTGTTAATATGTCACTCCTAAAATGATTACAAAAGCCAAAAAAAAAGGAAAAAAAAAAAAAATCTGTGCCTCAGCAGGTGATGTCTCAGGAGGATTCCATGATAAAACAGATAAAGTGGTAATAGAAACAAGAAATCAAGAAAAAGTGACCCTGGTGTAATTAAGACACATGGAAATCCTTCCAACCCTACAAATAAATATAAGTACAATGCTTAACTCTGCCTGCAATATGACATAAATCTTGTAAAAGCTATCCAGTATAAACAGCTAAATGAGCAAATTCTCTCATTATTCCCAGTGGTACTGTTAGATTGCTGTGTCACCATGAGACAGTCAATTATGCCATCACTTTCACAGAGGGTATTTGTCTCAATTTGCTCTGTCTTACTTTCCAAATTTTGCAACTTTGCTATTTTCTCATTTCATATTCCTTTTCTGTAGATTTTGTGATTCTAGTTTTTACTCTCAGAGAGCCTTCATCTCCATTGACTTAAATAATAAAATTCATTGAAACTCTGATATGTTGCATTTGCATGTGAAAATACATCCTGTTAATTCACACAATTTTATTCACAAAGTATACCAATTTTTAGGAAGTTTTCTCTGAATAAAAACTCCCAAATTTTGACCTTCATTTTACTTAACAAGAGAAAACACACAATTTTTACAAGAAACTTCATATGCCACATTATGGGTGTTCTTTGATTTATTTTGTCTGTTTTCCCCTCATTTTGTACTCTCTTTTACATGTGGCATACTCTTTTCTAATGCATTCCTCACAGTCCTACACAAATGTTAAGCCCAGTGCCTAAACAAATCTTCCCAATACGTTGTTTTAGTGGATTTAAAATTTAGCTATATTGTTTCAAAATGTGAAGAAAAAAATTGTTGCTTTTGTTGTTGACAATGATTCCTGGCAAACCAGTTCAGTGTATGAATGGTCTGGATCCCCTGTTAAGGTTGTAAGCTAAAACAATTACATTAATTTCCCCATTTTATAACAAATGACCTCATATTACACAGTGCTTCCAAGATGGAGTAGGAGATGATATTAATGAATCAAGAACCAAATGGATCTAGTAAGTGCTTTTTCTGACATAACCCACCTGTCTGCTGAAATGGCAAATTCACTGCAAAAACAACTTTGGTAACTTCTGTTTGCCCATGTCACAAGATGAACAAATTATCCATCAAAATGTGCAAAGATCAAATATTTTTTTTAACAGCTATTGAAAGGAAAAAATATTTTACTTACCAAGCCAACTTCTGTTTAAATATACTGACACAAACACTGGAGGGACCGTGAAGAAATCTACTACTGAGTTAACTTCTAGCCAAAACCATAGCTTGTCATTGGCTGCTATGAACTGGAAAAAACAGAGGATGAAAAAACAAAAGGGATGAAAGAATCAGATTATGAAGATGGTGATTGTAAGTATGTTGAATATTTTCCATTTTAGAATATTAAACTCCAAAGTTAGTGGAGAAGTAACGGATGCTTTAAGTTAGTTCAAACAAAATCCAGCATGTCTCACTGGAAACTAGTCTTTAATGGGCACTGCTTGATAACCACACTGAGATGAAAATCACAGGTCTAACTGGAGACAGATCATTTATATGGTGACTTGTAATACCTATGCTAAAAAAACCAAAACCCTATTTTCTCCACATTTATTAAAAGTGTTTCATTAATATTAGAAAAGTGTAGGTGTATCACCTTTGCTCTAGTACACGAAACATGTTGGTAGTAGTCTTATCATGTATTTGCTGGTTTCAGGTTTCTAAGCACATGACACTTAAAAGAGTCCCATTATCATCCTACCCAGAGGTAATCACCATGATTACTCCAACGAATAATTCAGGATGGAAGTAGGACTTCAGTCATTCAAACTGTGCCACGGATGAGGTAACTTCACTCTCCTGACAACAAAAACAGTCTAGGGAAGCTGGTAAACTTAGATGTTAAAGATATCATAGTTTGAAAATGCCTATTCCTCCATGTGCTTAAATAAGTTCAAACTACTATTCACATTCAAGTAATAATCAAAACATATTCTTTCTATAAATATGAAATACAAATATACAATATAAAATTTTAGTGCATCACAAAGATATTTAATGAAGCAGTTTTAGTCATGTAGGTCTCAAAATCTGGGCTAAGACATTTCAAAACAGTGCTTGTTGTTTTTTAATTAAAAATACTGACATTCTCTGTTTCATCTGCTTAACCTCCCTGCTTCAGAAGTCCTTTACAACTTTAACAGAAAATGTTTATGGTGCATACCAACTTTCCTGGAATCCCAGACAAAATGTTGGAAGCAGGACCCTACTGATGTCAAGAAAGGATGAAGAGAGACAACATGAGCAGCATTTGCCTCATAAAAGACTCAGAAGCAAAAATAAATTGACATTTTGTTACTTTGTATTACTCAATATCAATGCTTCAGCATGAAAAATGAACAAAAATACCCAGTTTCACCAGAAGCTTTCTACTCCCTTCTGATGTATTCAGAAGTAGTCAGAATATTTGGAAGTAAAAGCTTTTTAAGACATCAGATCAGTGTTATTCAGTAATGAAAACAAAGCCTGTTGACTGGAAAGGTCACCAATACCTTTCAATAGACATATTGGAAGAGTTATTCATTCAGGAAATTAGCAACTATAAAAGCCAATTTCATTACAGAAGCAATCCTACCATGCTTGAATTATCATATTCTGCTAGAACCACTAGCATAATTCTGTCACTGCCAAAGAAGGATTGCATATGTACTCACTGTATGACTGCCAGGCCCTATTGTTTGATTATGTGCTAACCCTTGCAGTTTGGACTTAGACTTCATTGGCGGCTTGCAGACTTTGCTGCTGAGTTCTCATATAGTTGCATACTAGCCAATGAAGATTTTTAAATGGATATATGTGTGTTTGAACACAAGTATCTTCTAGAACTATAGATATGATAATACTGATATGATTTTGATGTTTCAACATCATTTCCAGGAGAATGGATGGAGAACGGTGAGATTTTAAAATAGTTCTTGAAATACTTAGACAGTGAGTCAAAAAAACCCAACAAGACAAACAAAATAGCTAAAGATACAAGATGCTTCTAACATAGGTAGAAAATTAATTACTGATACAATTCCTGCATCCACACAACCAATTATCACCTCTTCCTCAGGAACTCCCGTTTATTTCAGCAGGACTTCTTGGAGAACTGAAGTTACACCTGTTTTACCATTTTAACTTAGAAAAGGATTGGTAATTTGAAGTGATTCTTTACTATTCTCACTTAAAATACTCCAATTTGCACTACAAAACAGTTTTGGATAACACAATTTTTTTTTTTTCTGGTTGAAACTAGAACTCAACAGGGTGTTCTTGCACTGCACCTCACATACTGTAACTGCTAAAGTGTGCTCAATACACAGGACCAGAGTGGACTCTACAGTACTCTCCCTTCCAAAAAACATACAGTGTAGATATGAAAGTATTAGCATCAACTCCCAGTATATTCTTTCTTATTGTGCTTTGTTTCTTGATATTGTAGCCTAAAGTTACTGCTTTGAGTAAGTAAGAGTTAGCAATATGTAAATTTAAACTCCCTTAGTAAAAACATACAACCTTATCACTAGCACAAAATCCAGAAAGCATTTGTGTACTTCCAAAAAACAAATTATACTTCAAAGTTCACGAGTACTATGCATGAACCTGTTATGTCAAGAAGTTATCCTAAATTGCAAGGCCTAGTTGGACATCTATAATAGCTCCTCAAATTCTTATGATTTAGTGGCTATTACACTATCTGCTTTTAAAATACAGCTTAGAATGCATACATAGTAGTGTAAATACTGAAGGAATTTATCTCTTTAGCTAAAGGATACAAACTGCACCTCGACTAGGTAATGAAATAACCTAGACTTGCAGCGGATTTCCTTATTTGACGATGAGAAAAAGTTGGTCAGAAATTAAATAGTAGGAACTCAATTATCATTGTGACATAGGAGTTCCTGTGATTTAGGAGCAAAATGAACAAAGTAAGAACAGGAGGCAATACTTGTATCAAATTTAAAGACCAATGTGGCAAGCTTTCTGCTCACATGAGATTTTCCTTTTATTTCTATTATCTCTGAGGCCTTTTTTTCCTGATATTTCATTCAAGTTATTTTTCAAAGCATGTTTAAAAAACAGAACAACAAAAAACAAACAAAACCCCCAGCAATTTGAACTGCAAACATTAATGGCCTAATCTTAATGATAAAGTATGCTAAAATGCCTGTTTCAGATTTCCCAAATTACAGATCCTGAAGCAGCATTACTGGATTTTCAGAAAGTGCTAAGTATATTCTAAGCATATACATTTCAGCACGTTGAGTAGTATTCAGAGCTTCTGCAAAGCATTCATTAGCAGTCTGGGGAAGTGGATGTTCATAAAACTGAATATAACAGCTCTATTAGCTGCTACCTCAACCGCCAAATACGTTATCTAGCAGCAGAGGAACAGATCAGGTATTCACAAGTCTTGCTGAGCTAGTTTCAATGTTCTCAATGGAGTGATTTGGCATCACTGACCAGCACTGAACTATTAAGTTTGCTTTTTACCACATAAGAACATTCGGAAAGATGGTTGAGCTTATAAATTATCAGTCTCTTTAGTGACCTTAAATGCTTAGCATTACTACATAAATGTTCTTAATCAAAGGCTTTGCTCATGCATTTTAGAAATTAGCTGAATTTTGTCCAGTCATTGTAAAGTCATGCTGTATGCAAAGACTATCCCTAGCTAATCCCTCTGTTCCCTCCCTGTCTCATGCTATCAAAAACACACTACTTACACGCAAGCCGAAGTAGAGTAGGAAGAACACATTGAAAGCCATGTCGATCTGTAATGTGAAATCTTTGTAGAAATTCTGGCAGGATTCTATTGGGCTATTTGAAAGAAAAAGACAATGGAGTAAACTGTCAGTATATGAGCTTCTACTCTGGTGATATTTTTATGCTTTTCATCAAAGACCTTGACTCTGAAAATACATTTCTGTTTTCCAGTTGTTTACAAGATACAAGCAAGCAATTCAAATTTATTATTTCATTCATTTGGTTAGTCATTCATACAGTCTTTATATTCACCTGTTCAGGTAATATTTGAGAATTAACATGCAGATACCTTTAAGAAAGGACAAGCAAGAGAATACCTCAGGATTCCTTAACCCCACATTAACCCTTAAAGAACTGACTTCTTTCTACAGGAGTCATACCTATGATACTTTAGGAACAAATCTAACAAGCACACAGCTACAGTGAAACATTACATGGGTTTAATTCATGTTGTGATATAAAACCTTAAAAAAAAAAGGTAGTTGCTTAGGAATACATTACCCATTAGCAACCTGGGGTACTTAGTCTTGCAGAATCCCTTGTTTATAAGAAGTCTGTTTTGTTTGCTTTCTCTTTTTCCACTTTTTTTTTTTGTGTACAGCTATTTCATATACTTTATGTACACTACTATGAGCTGAGTAGAAAAGCAGCATAGCCCACTGGTAAAATTAAGTAACAAAATAAATTGAGGAATTTGAAGCAGTACTCTAAGGGTTAATTTCTGCATGCAGGTTAATTGAAATACCTTTGTGTGTGTCAGGCAGCCATTGCAAATTCTAGCTTTTATATTATGCTTTATTTAAGAGTGGGACAGGTCCAAAGCATACACTATACAAACTGGTACTTTACAGATAAAATTTTATCTAAGGAGAGAGATAACTTCCGTGAGTATGATTAGTGATTTATTTGTGAGGTTTCCAAAATAGGTTGGTGAAGCCATAGAACAATATTGAAAACACAGACCAAAGTGAAAGTCATGTCCCAATATATGTCGATGTATATACTATATATACATAATGTCCCACCATATATACATATATATACACACATATATTGCAAATGATCATATATTCATCACAACTGTAATAAAGTGTAAAACTAGAATGTAGAACATTTGATCATTTGGAGCTCTAGAAAACACCTTTTTAGGAAAGAATAAATTCTTTGGCTTCCCAGGTCAAATAAATCACTGAACGTGAAAATAATACCAGTTAGTATAGCAGTAGCTCTGCAAATATAATGCTAGACTGCTCAACAAGCAAGATTCTATGCATTATGAACGTCAGTTACCTAATTTAAGGCATAAAGGAAATTACCTGGGCTACCAGGTCAGTAAACATGCAGCCAATTTTTCCATTCCTTTTATACATTACAGGTCAAACAAGTTAAATACAGCATGCCCTCTCCTGTCTTTAGATACATTAATGTATACAGAAAAATTCTCATCGATGTACAATAGCTTTATATTTTAAGAACCTTCAGTGCTATAGGAAATGATATTAAAATGTTTTTTAAAAAGGCATTTGCAACGACATGGAAGTTATGAAACATTTCTGTTACAATCAAGTAAAAGTGATTTACAAAACCCAGCAGAAGGGAAGAGAAGCCAAATGTTAATATAAAGGACGGAATACAGCACCTCACACTTTACAAATATAGTGGATGAGAACTCAACGGGATCATTTTCTGCATGGCATTATTGAGAGCAAAGATTTTGTCAAAATAAGGTAGGCTATGCAGAGAGACACTATGCACCCTACCAAAAGAAATCATAGGAAGTACAGCAGAAGCAGAATGAACAATCCTGCACCAACACTGAGGCTTGGACCCTTAATTCCAGGTTAGGTTCCTGTAAAAGCTGCAGAAATCCACTGGAGCTAATAGAATTGCACACACTTATAACTAGGATAGATAGAACTTCATTATCTTGCTTTTCACAGTTATTTGGTTAGATATTGTTAGATAAGGTCAGCTAAGGCTGCACCCAACAGCTGTAGTTCTGTACCATTGTCCTTTACAAAAACTTACAAGATCTGACAAATTAGCTAATGAATAATACATCATTGTCTTGTTTGTAAAACGCTTAGCACAGTGGGCCACAGTCCTGATATGGGATTTTTATTTACCTAGTACCAGAACTCCTTCTGCTAGTCATATCCCTAAAGCATCCTTCACTTCAGAGTTCATCTCTCTCTTTCAATTTCTAACTTGCCCATTTCAAAGACAAACACAACATCTTTTCCTTTTAATTTCAAATTATGATTTTGCCAGAAAGGAATGTCACTAAGGCTAAAGAAATTTATTTTTTTTTTATACTTACAGGATAGATTATAAAAGGTTTTCAGTTTTCCAAATTCAATTTTGGTGATATTCTTCAGTTTGGATTTTTTGTCTTCATTAGTTACTGACATTTGAACTGAGAGACAAATATGGCCACTAGTGACTATCATTGCACTATTCTATCTCCTGCAGAAAGGAAGCCAGTTTGAAGCTCTCCTTTATAAACAGAAATGTTACAGTGCTTAAGAGTTCCAGACAGTAGTGTGCTGGGATCTCAAGGACTAATAATACATTATCTGTTTTAAACTAAAATCAGAAGGCTTGTCCTACAGGATTTCACTTCTTTAGGTCAGCAAAGGTTTCACCTTTGAAGGAGGCAACAGACTGTTAGAAATGCTTTTATTACTCTTCCATGTAAGTGTATTTGTTACATGTGTGGTTTCTTGCATTTACACTGTTAAAAACCAGGAGGAAACTACAAACAGAAAACTAATAGTACCAATTATATTTTACCTAACATTTGGATATACTCCTGATAATCTATCAAGGACTATAATTCCCCTTTGCCATCTTTTTACCTAATAAACAAAATGCTTCAAGCAATGCCTGGGCTATACAAACAAGGTTTGAGACACTGACAGATTTCCTCAGGTCAACATTTTTTTCAATTTATCGTTTCATGCAACTCTATGCTCTGTGCTACAACTTAATATATAAATCACATCTAGAGAAATAACAGTGGCCTTAGTTTCTCTGATTGGCAATAAAGACAGAACCATATTTGATTTTTCAGGCATGGACTACACTGTTAATCCTCTTCCTTCCTCTCCTGCTCTTTAAACACTGCTATTCATTTCAGTTTCTCATTACCTCTCTTTACTTGTTCTATTTATTAGAACAGTATTTTTAAAGCAATACTAGTAGTTAAAAAGCCCAGTTATACAGGTATCATAGTCATAAACTAGTTCAGTGAGCAAAAGTGACTACAAAAGAAGTAATAAAATTTCTGCACTAGATAAAAAACTGTCTGGATGGCTGGGTCAAAAGAGTGGTAGTAAACAGAGATAAATCTGTCTGGCATCTGGTCACAGGTGGTGTTCCCCTGGGTTCAGTACTGGGGCCTGTTCTCTTCAATATCTTTATTAATGATCTGGATGAGGAGATTGAGTGTACCCTCAGTAANGAATGGTCTACCCAGGGCAGTGGTGGAGTTGCCATCCCTGAAGGCATTTAAATGTCTTGTGGACCTCGTGCTTAGGGACACAGTTTAGTGGTGAGCTTGCAGTGTTGGGTTGAAGGTTGGATTTGAAGGTCTCTCCCAACCAAAGACATACTGTGATTCCCCAGTTTAACTTCACACAGATCGGACAAAATTTTTACAAGGTGTTCCTAGCATCCTTAAACCTTTTTTTTGCAATCAACTCTGAAGCCAACGCTTTACATGACGGTTTTATCACAGCTGAGCAAATGAACAAACCCCTTGTCACTCCAGTTCAAAACAATTTACCTCTGTTTAAATAACTGCTTTTGTCACAAGTGTATTTCATGCATTTATTTATTATTCTCACTTATTTCTGCTTCACTTCAAATACTTTTAATGCTTTTGAAATGGTTCTATTGGGATTAGTCTTCAAATAGTCACAGAATGAGTGGGAGAGGGCAAAAAATAGTATGCATTTTAATGAAATTATTTGTTTCTGCAAGTATATTAATATGAACCAGAGGAAGCCTTCATAGAGTACTTCCAGGATTCTGCAATTTCAACAGAGCTGAAAATATCTTGAGGTTTTTTCCTGTACCATTTCACCTCTTGATATGAGCTGTAAAGCCCATTTCCAGCTTCAGACCAAATATTATAAAATCACATATATAATACATATTTTCAACTACAGAAAAAAAAATACGGGAATTATGGCTAGTCTTTTTAACAGTGTTTCAGTGATGTAGGACCGAAGCAAAACTATAGGAAAAGCAAGTTGTGTCATGTTGCAAAAGCAATATTCATTCAATGAAAAATACTTTCTGTTCCTGTGGTTTAGTTTTTCAGCTGTGAATGGAATAAACAGTTAAATCTTTACTGAAACAGAAAAAATCTAAACATGGATGACTATCAGGTGTCAACCTGGTGAAACAAATATCATAATTAAAATAAATTGGGAAGACTAAATAACAATTAAAGGTGTCAAACATCTCACAGAGTGATATTGGAACATTTTTTTTTCTTATTTCAAATGGCATTCATTTATTAACAAGTTAGTCCCACAATAAGAAAAGAAAAGGTATTCTCTTGCAGGATGTGTGCTGATCTTATAAAAGCAAGATGCCTTGGTTATATGACTCAATTCTCTATTCTTTGAACCATAACATCAATAAGCTTATTATTTTTTTTATGACAAATGTCTTCTAAATTACTTCACTCTCCCTTGACCTGATGTGGTGCCCCACCAGGAATATTTGCTACTAGCATTTTCAGTTAGGACTCGAAGATATGAAGGGAGAGTTACGTTGGCTTACTTCCCAAATTAATGAGAAGCCAGCTGGATCAGAACAATGCTTTAGTGAAGGTAAGGGGGAAGACCCACACTGCCTATAGTAGAAGCACAGTGTAATCTGCCTTCACAGCCATAAGTCTTAGTATCCATAAAACTTCATGGGATCATTATATCCTTAGTTATAGATATTTTCTAAGAAGTTTTGTCTAGCTGGAGCCAGTGAGTGAAGGAGGAACTATCCCTCTTTCACTGAACTTCACTGACAGTTAGGACCTCCTAGCAAAGATGATACTGCGACTACTTCCTGTATTTTCTTATCTTGTCATTGATAAAGATATGTTAAAATCTTTGACCACTTGAAACCTCCTACATCTAAATCTTTAGCTAACAGGTTTTCATTTGCTCACACACACCCACCCCCCCAGAGAACTTTCTGCACCCAGCACTCTTCAGTGTCAAACCCTGGAGCTTCTTTTTCATACTCATAGCTAAAGTGCTGACCATGCTTGGTTGTCTCCCTCATCTTTTTTTATGGCACCTTTCTCCTGTTAGGACTCTGTATTGCCTATTACTTTATTCTCCTCTTCCTTCAGAAAGCTTCAGATAAATTTTCCTGTGTAACTTCTTGCGACTTTGCCAAGTACCTTTTTTTTACCTCTATTCTGACTCTCCTTTGCTTAATGAATTAAACTGTATGTCTTTCCAGTCACAAAAAAATCTGCAACTTCAGCATGTGATGAATTTATTTTGTGTTACTCTAGCTTACTATCTTTGTTTCCTTTTTCATTCCTGCCTTGTCTACCTGTGGAGTAGCCTCTCCACTTCAAAATGCATCTTTCTCATTCCCTTTTAAAATGCCTTGCTGACCTCAGGCTCATACACACTTAGCCATCTTTGAATTACATCAACAATCAGTATCTTCTTTGTTAAAAGCAAATAATCAAAATCTGATCAAAATAAAAGATGGACTGCCAAATAATGAGAAATAAAGCTATCTCCCTAGACTACTGCTTCATCTACACCTTAGAAATTACAAGCACCTCAAGGGAATTGCTTTTCAGAAAAAAAAAACAGCAACCATGCATGTCCCTGTCCTTATTTCCTTTTCTTAAGTTCTACCACAACATCTTCTGTTATTCTTTCAAGTCTGACAGATCACAAGCTGGCATTAGAATATTATTTTCCTTCTATTTCTAACCTAACTAAAAAGGCATCACGACTCATCTCTTCTGCAGATACTTTCTACAACTAAGTACTTCTATATTATTTCCCCTAGCACACAAGCATTTAGACTAATTAGGGGTAAAATTAGCAGGTTGCCTGATCCGCCTTCAAAAAAAAGCCACTGTCAAAATAAATAAGCAAAACCAGAACAGATTAATCAATAATAAATGAATACAATATAACTTTGGAAAGATTTTTCTAAGTATCAGAGCCAGAGACATATTTTTTTCCTTATGATTCATTTTCTGGATCACATGACAAAGTATGGGACATAAAAGTGGTTGTGGGTTTTCTTTGTTTTGGTGTTTTATTTTTCCTTTGAATGTTAACTTGTTTTTAATGCAAAGATATATATATAAGTACTGTGGCTTGACAGTTTTTAATGCAAAATTAATTCAGTTTAGAAACTAAGGTAGAGAAGGACTTTCAGTGGGAAAGAGAGGCTCTTAATTTCTGCCACATCGTCATACAAAATTAGGCGCCAAATTAAGCTGGTACAACTGCAGAACAAAGGTGTACTTTCCTGATGCCCATCTCAGTTGCACAAGATTTTGCCTGCCATAACTTCATTGACTTTTACAGAGCTATTTGTGACTGACAACATATCAAGTGACAGAGTCAAATAACATTGCTAGTACTTATTTTATCTAAATGAAGTAATGCAACTTGGTAAAATTCAGTATAATTTTGTTAGTTTTCATCTTTCTTTTTCAAGTTTTCCATTAATTTTAAAGTACGTTATGCTTCTTCATAGACTGCATGAGTAAAACATAAACAGTCCTACCACAGAACTCAAGTAAAACCAAGTTCTTGTCTTCCTCTGTCCTTTCAAACACAAAATTGCATACAAGTATGATATCAAGAAACTTATGCTTACATTTTTATATTAAATTTCTGGAATATATATAAAATATGCACATTAAAATTGCTCACTCTGAAAGCAACATATTTCTTATCAGGGCATGTATACATTCATTACTGCCTGCAACATATGTCTTCTGTATTTACTGACTTAAGAAAAGCTTAAGGAAGATTCTTGCACAACAATTAAACAACCAGGAACCAAGTCCTAAAACAAGCATAAGTAAATGGTCCAGAATCAAGCCCCCTAACTCTTCCAAGTTCTTTCCATAGTGCACAGAAGACACAGTATGTGCTTTCTTGCACAATACACCATTAAGATCTTTGCCCAACCTAAGATAGCTGCATTTGAAAAGGCTGAGAACCACATTGTTACTTATGGGAAGAGTATACTCTTATTTTGCATTAGATCTGTTAATTGCTTACCTTAAGCTGAGAACACTGGCAACTGTAAATAGGACTACACTGCCTTGACAAAACAATCTCCTTGACGACAAGCCAATTTTAAGAGAACAGAGCAACAATGCCAGGGATCACAGTTTAATCAAAGGTTTTTGTGTGAGACTACTAATACATTAAAGAGAAAAACACCAATATACCGCTCCAACTAACATTTTATTATTACTTTTGACACATGTAATAAACCCTTCAGTTATATCTAGTACACTGACTGCATTATAGAAAGCTTCTGTTAAACTGCATAGCCTATTTTACTAAAGTTCACAGGCTTGCATGTTTCTACTTCATATCACAACCCATCTCTATTACTTTCCATTACATATGTTATTATTTACTATGTGTCCTTCAATATTCTTGACTGAAGTGTATCAAGGAGCATTAAGTTCTTGTAGCTGTTTGTTCCAGAGAGCAGAAAATAATTGGTGACATGAAAATGCATGCAAATACTGCAAAAAGGATATTAATCCCTTTTCCATGTTGACATTGACTTGAACAAATGGAAATGGATCAAGTTAGTGAGAAGTATATGAGAATCAAAAAGCTTTTTCAATTGAAACATATAGTTAAACACTGGAATAGGTTCTTTAGGGAGAATAGTGAAAGATTTTTTAAAGCTGTGGTAAATCCTTTTCAGCCTTAAATATATGGACCAGCTGCAGTCCTTGTATTTGCATATGTCAATAGAACCAGCTACACATGGTATTTCTAAAATTTCCTCCTTCTGTAGGAGAGCACCTACAAACCACTGATCTTTTAGACAATTGTCTGTTTGAATAAATTCCAGTATAGTCACTTCTTATCTTGCCCCTGAAGGAAGAGTGACTTCCTGAGATTCCTTCTTGCTCTATTTCACGTGATTCTATTTTGCAGATGCTGTCTTTTAAAATTACCCAAAGGAGTCTTTCACATTTGCTATCTACTTTCCTCAAAATCAAAATTTTCAACAGCCTACCCCAACCATTGGTTTTCAGCTCCAAACAAGTTCTAATTTTCTGCTTGATATGTCTAACAAAGATTCCTTAGATGTTTTTGAGTGTTCTTTCCATATGTGCTTGCTTACATACTGTAATTAAAAAAAAAAAGCAAACTATGAAATTTAGTCTACATTCAACTATCCTAACTGAAAATGACAAGATGGAGTGTTAAAATATTTCCACTTCATTCACCTGACTTTCTTTTCTGGAATTCCCTCCTGTGATACTTTAATGAAAATATCTGGCTACTATCTAGTTTTTATTGAGTAGTAATAAACTTGTACCTACAGTATAAGAATTTACTTCAATGTCAGTGAATAACGTAACTGAGCAATGAAAGCCAGTACTGCAAAGTGATAGAAATTTGACATTACATTACAGGATCAGCTTTTTTTGCTCAGGTCTTTTAGTAGGTGCACTCAAATCTATTATTATCCATAAAAAAAACCTCTGCATTGTGTTAACGGTAATTCTAAAGAAGTCCTAATACACAGTTACACCAGGCAGGAACTACTGTTTCAAATTTCCAACAAAGGCATAACTGTAGACATGAACTATGTACATTCTTTGAAAAAAATCTGTGTAAAAATAGAAAATATATTTGTTGCAACCAATTTTTAATAACTTGAGATTCTCTTTTTCATTCCTCATGAGGACCTTTAAGGCTTATCTACCTCATCAGCATATGGATCCTTAAAAGCACCTTAGTCATTTAATACCTAAAAAGCGTTAGGGTGCCATAGGTCACACAACTCAACCCAAACTATTACACATCTACTCTCCTTGTAAATTACCAGGAGGAAGTCTGTAAGTGTACATTTGTTCCACTTCACTGGGAATAATGACAGGTGAGTTCAAGTAAAAAACCTTTAACTACCAAGAGTAAACATTGAAGATCTTTATCCTAAGCATCACAGTGTAAATTTAAACTCCTCTGCCTTAAACCACCTGCAGGCATAAACCAGGTAACATTCACTCCCAGCATAATATAAACACTTATGACTGTCCTTTCTATCCGGTTCCCTTTCCTTTTCCGTAGACTCCTGGAGGGTCTTTATTGCACATACCTTTTTAAAGTAAAGCACATGAACACAGGTTCCCTATGAATACACTCATCCACTGAAAAAAATAGTCAACCCTTTCCTAGTTCAACTTTTCAGACAGGAGACTACCCTGGTATTGGTGTGACAGGTACAGTGAACTTTCTAAACTGGAAAGGCAAAGCCTCTTTTAGGCAGATCAATGACATTATGCCTTTCCTTTTTTAGCAGTGTCTTTATCTCCATTAACAAATGGAATAAGGTATTGCCAACACCTGTAGCAGTTGCTTAAATCAATTATCACATGCCTGATATCAAACTAATTAACATAGAAGTATGAAGAGGATTATAATGCTGTTAAAAATTAATATATGGTGGCCCTTTTTATCTAACACTATCTCAAAATGGCTATGCCATGGGATGTGTAGTTAGGCTCACACGCTGCAATACTGAAAATAATGGTGTAATAAGCCATTTTGCACCAATTTCAGCAAGAACTTCATGTTGCCATATAGATATATGTCTGATCAATTTACCAAATTTTCCTTCATTATAATGACAGTTAGTTTTTTTTTTAATTATAAGGAATGTAAGAATAACTTATAAAAACCCTAAAAATGCTAATTAATCCTAAATAATAAACATTCTTTGGGCAGTATAGTATTAGCATGTGGGTGGCATGACAACAGTTGTGGAAATTACTTCCCTTTTTTATTGTTTTGAATATATTGCATGTTTTCAGTTACCTGCATAAAAGTCCACACTAGGAGTATATTTAAGCTTTATATATATGTTCATAATTATAATTTCGCAACATCATAACAATTTCTATTATAGGCCCTCAAAGATAAATTATGTTTATTCAAGTTGAATATTATTTTGTAATCTGTACATTAATTTGAACTCCCCAAAAAAGCACAATATGTAACCCCTGACAACATACACTCAACATTTGCATGGATCAACAGCACTACAAAATTGTGCTTAGACACAATGTTTCGAGTCACTTTCCAGAGGGCCTTTTCATCTTTTTATCAGCAAACAATAGGATTAGCATTAAATCATATCTTCCACCGTGCTGATAAAAGATTCATTTGAATACATTTAAGAACATATGAATGACAGGTTGCATAGGATGGTCACAATGTCATTTGTAGAATAAACTTAGAGCAGCATTATAATTCTTCATAGCAAATTTCATCTTAGTGGTCCTTTGTAAATCAATACAATTTATATATTATATTATATATTACAGAAAAACTGTTGCACTTCAAATTTCTGACTTTTAATACATGATTAAATATAATCTTACCTCTTTTCACTGTCACCTGCTGCTACAGTTGACAGCAGGGAACGGTTTATCTTTCTGAACACGACTGGCATCATTCAGCCATTGTCACCATAGAATACTGAGAAGCGTAATTTACATTTACTCAAGTTTTGAAATTTTATAGGGTGTTTTAATTCCAGTTCATGCACTTAATGCTCTAGATTGCATTCAGTGTATACACCATTATGGTAAGCACATCGGCATGCACAGGCAATAAATTATAATTAATCCCACAGACAACCAAAAAAAGGTGAAGTTGCATCATGCAATGAAACCACAGCTTGGCCTGGGCTGCCATGCAGAAAAAAACCTACATCAGTGAGTCTGCTGTACGGCTCCTAGGTAAGAGTTGATATGAAAGAGGTGAGTTATTTCAGCAATGAAGTCACAAGCTGAAAATGTTTATACTATTGTAAACAAAATACTGTACATAGCACCAGTATTACTCTGGGGGAAATAAGATGCTTGTAGAGAAGGACAAAAAAAGATGAGAAAGAGAAGAGGAGGGAGGAGGAATTATAAATTACAGTTACAAGTATGAAATCCAATCAGTCCTTTTCTAATAAGCATATTGTTATTTCATTCAAAATAATCTCATTTGAGCTTTCAAAGGAAACCTGAATTTTCAATGCATTTTGCAAAAAAACCCAATGGATAAAATCATGAGATACAGGGTAACTTCAAGATGTCCATAGTGTTCAGTAACTGATGAACTACGGAAGATAATAAACACAGCTATGTAGAAGTGAATTTTTCAATGCAGTGCACAGGATCTAAACCACACAACTTCCATTGATGTGAATGCATAATGTATTGGATCGAATGAATACGGGCAATATAAGGGATGCATTGATATGAGTGATTTATTCAGCCACCTTCTGCTGCTTTTCTAGTGAAAGACATCTTTCTGCTGAACAAAGCAGGATTGTTTTCCCCAGAAACTGTTGTAATTCTGAATTGCCTTTACCCTACTCACCTTCATAGTTGTTTTGAATGTAAAAATGTGACCTGAATAATAGGGTGACCACCTGTTTTAAGGCACGTACATTAAGCCCTGTACTTCATTGCTTGATTTCAGTAAGGTCAGAAAGAAATCATTGACCAGGTTATTTATTTTAATACAACATTCATATAGGAGACCCTACTTGATGATGAAAAAAGTATGATTGTGTAATGTCATACCCTGTTTCTCAACAGGTATGCTATTTGAGGAATTTTTCCTAATTACCCTTAATTGTAAGTGGTCACTCTATTTTTATCATAGTTCCCAAATAGATCAACTATTTACATAGGGCAGAAATTCAAGGAACAACAAAAATAGTTTTATCAAGAAAACTAAAATTTCAATTACTGTATAAGGCTTTTAATAAAATCTATTTTTGTTCCTGTTGCAGAAAAATTGCTTTCAGTATGTTTCTTACACTGATAACTTTTTGTAATATTAATATTTTTATTTAGCAAACTGCCACAGATATTTAGATCAAAATGAAAGCAGCTTAATTGACAGTAGAAACTATTTCTGTCCTCTTGAAAATTCTCAGAAGACTTGCAGAAAAACCCATCAGCACCTTTTGAATTTGACAGGTAAAAAAATACTGTATATTCCAGTTATAAAACCTCCAACCGTACTATTCTCACATAGTGAAATACACATTCTCTTTCCAGCCAAAACTTACATCCTTTTCACAGGGACAGAACTTAGAGCCATGACTTGTACCACTTTCAGCTAGAGTCTGCTGTTTGACAAGGCTAGTTTTATAAATTGTATATTAAAGATGTGAACATTTTCTCGGATATATAGGCATGCATTTACAAACTTTTGCACTGTGCAAACAAATGTTATCAACTAGGATAAAGTTTCAACTGAGAGTCAAGATAGATTGAAGCACTGCTGACAAAGCCACCAACCGAGTAAGGCAAGCAGATGAAGAGCACAAAAACATAGAAACTGAACTTGCAGACTTCCAAAGTGTACCATCCAAACAGGTACTGTATAGTAATAGAAATACACAGTATGTACTATAACATACATATATATGTATCACAGGATAAATGATATGTATTATGTATGTATACTTTCCCCCTGTTGTGGAAATAAAATAATCTATCTTTTCTTACTTGACAAGCATCAGCTTAGCAAAAGATGAAAAACAATCCTTATATTTATTCTTAAAAAAAAAAAAATACACAGGTAGTTTTTCATCTAGTCATGATAAAAAAAGTCCTTAAAATGCAGAGAAAACACAGAACTAGACTTAGTTCTACAATCTCATCACTGAATATGAACATAGCAATGTTAATACAAAATTAGAAGAATCATATCCTTGGTATTTGCTATTTATAAAATAGTGGATGATAAATTAGTTTACCATACATCTGTGAACAGTGGTTTTTGCTTAAAAAACAAACAAAACAAAAAAAAAAAACACAAACACCAAAACAAACAAAAAAAACCAAAACCAACCAAAAACCACAACTGAAAACCAGCTAGAATTGAGAGATGACGTTATCAGGTTAAAGAAGAAATTCAAACTTCTGTTTCCAGATTGTTGCTATGAACCAACATCCCTTTAGAAATGTTTCTCTTCTTCAGCTGGAGAAAAGCTATAAAATTCATTATTTTCCTGACCAGTTAACGTGGTAGAAGTTTCTCCCTTTTGATGTAGTGAAATCTCATAAGAAACTTTATGGAGTTTGCTTTACGTAACACCAGCCTGTCCTGACTGCTGTAGCTGTATATCTCACCTCTTTCCCCCACTTCCACCAAGCCCATCACATTTCCTTCCCAGAATTCACTCTCTTTCCAGTTGATCTCCCTCACACGAAAGAAAAAAAAAAAAATAAAAAAAAATCTCCCTAATTCTCCCTATAAACACCATTTAAGGACCATACTACAGTTTGTCCCTCTCTGAAAAGTATTTTCTCTTTAAAGGATTTTCTATAGCCTTATGTAATTATTTTTGAAAGGGTTTGGTTTTCCTCAGATCTGTACAAGGTGAAAGGATTGCCATGCAGGTTGTGGCTTCTGATCTATTGAAATGAGTTATATGTGGTCAAGAGAACTGGTCTCTGTGATGAAAGTTCAGACTGTTCATCTTTGATTCCTAGGGGACAACTCTGTCTTTCTTGCCTGTAATCAATACTTAGACTCACTGCTGCTCCCATTGCCATGTGAAACTGGAGGGAAAAATACACTGTTTTGTCTTGCTGTAAAAATTGGAAACCCCCTAACTCCCCATTTGTAACACTTGCATCAGAGTTTCCATGTAAGTGAATTAGCACAACAAATATTACCAGCTGTTAAGTTAAATCAAGGGCAGAAACCTCTGGCTCTGTGCATTTTGGATAAGATGCACAATCACTGAACAGGTGTTGAATTTTTAATTTATGAAAGATGGTACAGAAAAATTTGAATATGAATAATTTTCTCAAAGTCAGCATTGAAAAAGAGAATTTAAAAAATAAGTAAAATCATTTTACATTCTCTTGAAGGAGCGTGTCTTCTAAACACACTTGGCAAAGTAGAGCACTAATATAACCTGGAAGGACAGAGCAAGTGACATCAGAACCCAGTGGCAGAGCTTCCAAATTCTTGATTATTCAAGGGCTTAGGGAAGATCGGGAAAAGAACAGATGACAACTGTAAACTACAACTTTTTCATGGAAATAACATCGAGTTTCTATTAGAAGATGATTTTGTCGGGTTCTCATTGCTGACTGGGAATACTATAAAGACTATTACTAGAACACTAAACCCCCTCTAATCCCAAAAGGCTTGTCTAGACAGACTTAAATTTATCATACACAACAGCAGTGACATACTGGAGGTTATAAAATATCACAGCTTCACTGACAGATGTGCTTTAGGTTTACACTAACTCTGATGGTGAGCCTTAGGAAAAACAAGGAGTTAAAAGAAAAGTTCCCAACTGACTGTAACACTGCTTTGGTTTCATACCAATAAATAAACATATACATATGGAACAACCTCTGTGCTTCCATCAAGGTTCACATTTTCATGTACGTTGAAAAGCTGTGCTAGCTCTTTTCAAGCCAGCTTTTAGTTTTACATATATTCCTTCCCTTTCCCAAAGTGCAGTAGTATTACTCCAGCGTGTTAGTGTTAATGTAGTTCTGGACCAAAATAAGTGAAATAAAGTTTCCTAAACTCCTTCTTCTAACCCCTTTTTGAGAAAAACTGAGTAAACTTCTCATGCTAGCATTACTGTTCTGCATGTGCATCAGGGAATACTGCAGTTAAAAATGTCTAAGAATTTAATACTATGGAAATGCGTAACTGAGGAGTGATGGAGATTCAAACACATGTGCAGCTGCAATAATCTGTGCATCTGCAATTTTTCATTTACTAGAGTGGCATAATGATTTTGCTTTGATATAGACTGGCCATGTGCCATAACTGTTTATGCCTTTCTCTCTTACTGATAACAGAAGCAACTATAATGAGCAGCACAACAATTTTGTTATGTTAAATGTATACTGTACAGTAATTAAGAATCAAAATATTTTTGGGCTTTCATACTAATGTGTTAACAATACTTTCATTTTGGATGAACAGCAAAGACCAAACACTCCATAAGAAAAAATGGTGTATTTTTTCTTCACTGTAAAAGGGTAATTCTTTAGGCTCATGCATATTTAAAATAGCTACATTTTTCTGCCTAGTCATTTTTCAGTGCATACTGTGAGAATACAGGGACAGATACAAGTTTAACTTTAAGAGAAGCAAACAAAAGCCTTAAAGCCACTGTAGTTGGTAAGAGAATAGAAGAGCGTGTAAGATACTTAAAATCACTTAAAGCATGTTTACATTTTATATATATATATTAGCTACATTCATGATGTTCCTATAGATTAGAGAAACATGTATTACCCCCTGTCCTGCGTGGCCTTTGAACTTATTGAATGAAACCATACAAAAGGCTTATGATGTACCAACAGAGTATTTTTTTTTAATATTATGTTAATATAACATGAAATTATTAATCAAGATGACTGACAATTTCATGGTCAGTATTTTCTGTGAGGGATTTCTCTTACTAATTTCTTCAATCCACTTGAGAAAGTTCAAATCTGTTGAGCTGAAGGTACACATTGTAACTCAATTTTCCTCATTTCTTTTTTTTTTATTTTGAGAGGACACAGATGAAGGTATAAAATGTGGCATGAGAGAATGTTGTGGGTTTTTACTGAGGAGTGTACTTCATCTAGATTGACTTGTAAGGAAATTTCACATGTTATTAAGAGCATAACGATGTATATTAATATTTGTGAAAACAGAAATGTATGAAAAGTAAACAATTTATGCATCTACAGACAGGTATGTACAACAAAAATTCTACATATTATTAAAATAGAAATTTATATTGAAATAAATTTGAGGTACAACACAACACTGACCATTTTAGCCCTGCCTATATGCACAACCCATGAATAATATGTATGTACCATGCACTTGAGAGACTAAACAAGTAGAAAAGCACTTCAGAAGCTAAATCAGAAGCTACATCAGAACAAGAAACAAACCAGTATTTTTATCCTAGTTCTACACTTTTTAGGTTACCTAAATAAGCATATGAGCAGGGCACATTTGGAGGTTCCTACTTCTTATTAGTAAAAAAGTGAAACAAGCAATCAAAAAAGTAAAAAAGTAAAAAAAACCCAAACCAACAAACCAACAAAAAACCAAACCAAAACAAACTGGGTAGACTTCCACTTTTAGAATGCAGAAGCTCCACTTCTGTACAGTTCCTGTCTTTAAGTAGTCTATCCTGAGAGGGAAGTGTTGTTAGATATTTAATTTCCACATAGATGTTTCCATCACATACAGATAGTCATAATTATTTACATAAGGACACGAGGAAATGGTAGTAGGATCCCAAGATAAACATTTAAATGAAAACATTCAAATTGAAATGGGAGGCACTACAGAGGAATGTGGAAAGGCTGAATCCATGATCCTAGGCCAATGATACAAGGTTCAAAAAGGCCAAGTGCTGGGTCCTGCACCTGGGTCACAAAAACAACCACCCTGTGCAACACTACAGGCTTGGGGAAGAGTGGCTGGAAGGCTTTCCAGCGGAGAAGGACCTGGGGGCATTGGTTGATAGCTGGCTGAATCCAGTTTAGGTAACCTAAAAAGCGTAGAAAAGTGTAGCTCAAATCCTTTTCCCATTTTATTAGACAAGATCCTACTCAGAGAGTCTGTGTCATGCTCTCCACAGCGACAGCATGCTACTGCAAGGGTAATACTTCCTTAACTCCCCTCAGCAGTAACAGCTCCTTAGAAAGTGGGGAGGTGCAGAGGAGAAATCTGACCATTAGTAGTTCTGCTACTACTCATCTTGTGAAACTGATATCCCATTCAGTGTATCAGGATGGTGGTACCAGCACATAGAATTTCCCAGCTCCAGGTTCCCACCTGCTGTTTTTCACTTTATGAGCTTCTGTTCTTCACCCAAATCAACAGTTTGAAAAAGGAACAGAATTTATGTATTTTAATAAACCACCATTAAACCTCTGTCCTCTTCTACTAAAACATATTTTCAAGAATTCATTGTGAACAGGACATTTATATAGCTATGCATCTATATGGAATTTTACCAGCCACATGCTGTTAAGTTAATGCTCAGAATATTAATTTGCTTAGGAGGTCTGCTGTCATCCTAAGGTTTATTTTCATTGCCTGTTACTATATTTTGTGTTGTGGAAGCGTTTCCTTGGATAATTTTGTTTCTATGCAAGTAACTGTTCCTTCGGGAAAAGCTTTTTTAAGTACTATACATGCATATGTATGTACTTGACAGACTTTTCTTCATACTATATCACCTGCTTTCTACCCTCTGTGAATGCCAAAAAGAGTGTAACTTCAAAGTTGCTTTTCAAAATGTTGAGGAAAAAAAGCAAGCTTCACTGTAATTTCTGCCAATTTTAAGATCTAAAGCTCAGAGGATGAAAAATATGTCTTTAAATAAATGTTGTCAGCCTGCTACATATATATAATATTTTCTCAATTTTTGTGGTATTCCTTTCCCACTGACTTGTAGCGGTCTGCTTGTTTACTAAATTTTTTGACTTAATTTTCTGTTCGCTTCCTGTCTTCTCTCCATCCTAGAGGCATTCAGCCTCAGGGTTTTATTGTTTGTTTGCACAGAAAAAAGAGGAAGGCTCCAATTGTTCACCAGGTACTAGCTATTGAGTGAGACATTTATGATATTAGACTACTCTCAACAGACTTTGTTCTTATGCTAGTTATTTATTTTCATTTATCTCCTGCCTGAGAGGTTATTCCACTGATTAATCTACACAGGCAGATAAATTCCCAGCTTTCCAAACCTGATAAAAGTGTTGACACTCCTAATCAATACAAAAGAATTCTGATGTATTTTTCACTGTCAGTCACTTAAATGCAAAAACTCTCTCCATAAACCCAAGTTTTATCTATGTAGCAAGTAGAGACAGAAAACTTCTTTCTGGAATATTAATCAAAATCAGCCATGTATCAACCATTATGGAGGTTTGGTGTAAAACTTCCAGTAGTCTGTCTGTATCCTCTATCTGTCTCATTCTATGAGCCTGTTCTTTCTTATACCATTAGGTGGCATTCTCCCACCCCAACACTTTGTTTTTCATTTACTGATAGCTTAGTTGACAAGCACAGAAGTTATCCACAATGCAAAAATGTTTTGTGTTTGACAGCCATATTAATTATGATGACTAAGGACAAATAATAAGAACAAACATTTCAACCACTCTTTTAACATAGCTTGTCTTTGTCAATAGTGACCATCAATGAGATAAATTAATTAATTCCTAGCAATTGGTACAGACTTTGCTTTGTGTTTTGTAAATTTTCTCCTGATTTTTCCACAAATATTTGAGAAAGATTATATTTAGCAGGCCAGACATTATTGGTCTTGAACCATCTTTATAAAATAATTAATTTTAAAAGGGAACTTTGCCTGACTTCCATGACAACAGCAGGAATTCAACCCAACACCTTAATCCCACTAACACTAATGCAATTTGTAAAATTGCACAGGTAAAGCCATGGGGGTTTGGGTGGAGGAGGCAGGGGAGGAGGGTGGGCATCATCCTCTGAACAAGAAAGATAGATGAAAAAACTCTTGTGGCTGAACTAAAAAACAAACCTTTACAGATATATATATATATCAGTGAAGAAAAACAGTCCATTAAAAGATAAAATCTCACAGGAGAAAGATAACGGTCTTAATAATTTCTCAGCCTTCTGCATGGTTTCAGAGAGAATTTTTTCAAGATCAAATAGAATAAAGGAAGATACAGCAAAAGCACCATATTAAATTCATCTGCTAAGCTCTCAACTTTACAGACATGTAGATTTACCAGTTTTTAAAGAGTTCTCTTGAAAGTCAGCTTCATAAACTGGGGAGGAAATAAATACATTCAATGCCCTGTGACCAGAATACCTTAATCTGACACTAAATATAAGCACCACAAACAATGCTTTATAGCTTAAGCAATCCTTTTTCACACTTTACCAGCTCCATAATGGATACAGGGTAGGACTAACATTTAAGAGTTAGAAGGGGCTCAGCCAAGTTAAACATTGCAATTTTCTTTAAATATACTATAAACATGTTTAAAGGCCATTTATGGCACCAAGTACAAAATTTGTGAGGGAACACGTCTATGTGGTGAAAGAACCTGTTGACCAGTCTGCTGCCAAATTTGTTCATATTTCCACCCCACAACAGGACTCCTCCCTCTCCCAAAATATTGGAAGATTATTGTTTTCACTGGGCACTAAACAACCATGGTTGGCAGCGAAAATCATGGTTCTTGTGCCAGCTCTGAGAACCACCTGTTTATTAGTCATGGGTTTGTAAATTCTCTCACACAATATCTGAACAACTGGTGAAGAAATTACCAGATTTCTCATTGCAAGCATGCACTACAACTGCACCTGAATGTAATGGTTAATACACAAACAGAATAAACATTATCACCTTGTGGTACATAAAATCTACACATTCCAGTACTCCTAATTCCATACTACGAACTCAGCGGGATACATTTCTGCCTGCATTTCCACTTACCAAGATCCTAAATCCTGGAGAAGTCTGGTGTTGACTACACCAAAAAAAAAGACTAAGAATATTTAATCTTCATATTCTTGCACTTACATGAACCCAAAGAATATCCTTCATTGATTAACAAGCAGACAGTACTAACATACCTCTTAAAAACTGAACTGGAAACAGGAGTGATTTTAGCAGTAACAGCCTACTGAGAACTGCACACTAAGTTACTGGGTATGATAACTAACCTCTCCTTTGAGATACATCTCCCATTGTATCTGCCATTTCCCTATCATACCTGCATCACAGGAATTTTTAGACTGTTTTTGCCAAAAGGGGATCTTCTGGAAGTTCACAGGATCACAGGATGGCAGGGGTTGGAAGGGACCCTGGAGATCTTTGAGTCCAACCTCCTGCCAGAGCAGGGCCATATAATCTAGCACAGGTCACAAAGAAACGCATCCAGGTAGGTCCTGAAAATCTCCAGAGAAGGAGACTCCACAACCTCTCTGGGGAGCCCATTCCAGTGCTCTGTGGCCCTTACAGTAAAGAAGTTCCTCCTCATGCTGAGGTGGAACTTCCTGTGCTCTAGCTTACATCTATTTTCCCTTGTCCTATGACAGGGCATGAGTGAAAAAAGTCTTCCCCCCTCCTCCCAACACTCAGCCCTCATATATTTATAAACATTTATTAAATCCCTTCTCAGCCTTCTCTTCTCCTGACAAAAGTGCCCCAGGTCTCTCAGCCTTTCCTCATAAGGCATGTGTTCCAGTCCCTTCATCACCCTTGTAGCACTCCATTGGACTCTCTCAAGTAGATCCTTGTCCCCCTTGAGCTGGGGAGCCCAGTTACCAGACACATGGCCACAGATGTGCCCAGATGGCACAGTTTCTTCACAGTCAAAAACTTGTAAACTAACTGCTCAAACAAGTACTAAACAAAACAAAAAAAAATTTCTAAGTTTATAGCATAGGTCAGAATATCCTGCAGTCCCAATGGCTTAGCAAGAGGCAGTACTCTGACTATTGGTCAGGACTCATAGATCATAGCTTGCTGTCTTCAGTAGGCTTTGCTTCTTTAGCAAGACTCATATGGACCAATGAAAATATTTTTTTTTTTAATGGCACATCCAAAATATTACTATGAATAACAAGGAATTAGTTTCCATTATCATCCAAAGTAATTAATATAGCACTATGTCTTTATGTTGATTTTCAGGTAGCTATGATGAAGATAATTTTTTTCCCAGCCCAAGGAAAAGCAAAAGCAGAGCAAAAGCACCACCAGAAGATACCCTTAAAAATCAAAGGGCGATCCTCCCCAGTCTGTTTTCAAAATTCTGATTCCAAAACTGGCACCCACACATTTGTCAATGTAAGTCAGACATACTGTCATCTTCTACCCTGTTAATCTGTCCTTCCCAACTCTACTGTTAGCAGAGGTAGATGAAAAGATCAGAGAGAATAAACCAAGTCTACTAATAAATACTAGTGCAATTTTGGGGGAGGATGATTAGTAATATTGCACCTTTGTTAGATGGTCCCTTCTGGTGTTGCTGGTTATAATCCTAACTGTCCTCTTGGCAAACTTCAGTTTGCCTTTACCTTCTGAAAAAAAAAAAGGAAACTGAGTTGCTATCAGGAAATACACAATCTGAGAACAGAAGCTTCTGTTGGTGGCAGGTGAGGCTTGCGACCCACAATTACCAGCTGGAGCTGCAACTAAAATCTCACAAGAAAATCAGCCAGAAATTTCTGAGATGACAGCAGCTGTTCAAGAGGTTGTGAGCAGCTGTGAAAAAGTGAATGAAAATCATGGGAGTCCTAAATATTTTGGGATACTTGGCAAGTAAGACAATCATCATTATGTGCTAAATCAGAGCTCTTAACTGGAAAAAAAATATATAAAAAAAAATGTTGTGTCACATTGCACAAAATGAACAGTCTTAGTGATCTTATTTATTTTGCATGGGTCACATGATCACATCACTCAGGACAGTGGCAAAGAAACACATTTTATTTCTTTCAACTTTTTTCTCTCAGGTTGTCTGTTAGTTTTTTAATATTTTTTGTATTTTTATATTTTTTTACTTGAATCTCCTCTCTATCAAACTCAGAACTTACACATGTAATCAAAATGTGAACTATGAAAAATTACCTGAGCTATAATATTCAGCTATAACTGTAGTTTTGCTATGGGACAAGTTAAACCACCAGGGATAATGCACTTGAGCAAGCCTAGCACTAAATGAAAGAAAAAAAAAATTGAAAATATCTAACTCTAAAATGGACAACAGTAGGTAAGGCAAATGACTGAAACAAAGAACAACAAAGTTGTTCTTTTTTTTTCCTCCAGTTGTAAAATTGTTTTTTTTAGGTTTGGGGTTGTTTGGTTGGTTTGTTTTTACTTTTTCTTCCATTTGTTGTTCATCTTACACTAGGCTCATATAATTTTCTGTATTTGACTTTGTATTTGTTCAAAAGCTAATCAATTAGAAACTTTATCTGGCAGATATATAGTGTCTACAGTAACATAAAACACAGCACAGCAGGAGAAGTCTTTACTTGGATGCCCTAGAAAACTTTGGCTTTACTTGAAAACTGTGCTGTGTTTTGGTCTACAAGGCCACAATTTCCTGAGTTCACAATCTCAGCTTTTTCAATATAAATGTTGCCATAGTGTTGACTCCTCCCTATCCCAAAATATTGGAAGATTATTGTTTTCACTGGGCAATTTTAGCTGACTACAGTTTATTTGTACAATTAATGTACCTGCACTACATCTTGGTGAAAGACTGAATTGTTACATATTAGCAGTTATTCTGCTTGCATGAAATAACATTATTATGACATAAAATAGTACAACTATGTAATAATATGGTAAAAAGTTGCTGCGGAGACTTGTCAGGATAAAACCTTCTGTATTCTGTACCTGGTTGGTAGCCCACATAAAGGCAATGCCCAGGAAAATTAACATTTTTACCTACAATTTCAAGGTATGCTTAAAGGAAGAACTAGGG
The DNA here is from genome assembly GCA_013399075.1 of Chloroceryle aenea. Taxonomy (NCBI): domain Eukaryota; kingdom Metazoa; phylum Chordata; class Aves; order Coraciiformes; family Cerylidae; genus Chloroceryle; species Chloroceryle aenea. The sequence goes on from VWZY01009693.1 coordinate 32,637, forward strand.
GAGCAAACTGGAGAGGAAGAAAGGGTATAGGATTTAAAACAAAATTTGGATTAACCATTGCAAAGCAAGTCATTAATTATTTTAATGGAAATTCTCACTCACACATGAATACTCCTAAAATTTGTTTTTAACTGCTTTAAGCAATCGAGGCTACACAGATTGTCTAGCAAATGTCAGGCAGCATGCTCTGGTGCCTCTTTACATGTTCAGCTTTGAACTGATCACCAGATTTTGAAACAGAAGGCTTTTGATTATTTATTTATTTTTCTCTCTCAGCTAGGATGATGAGGAATTGTTGCCAAGCTCTCTGGCTATTTCCTGGGACTGGCTGGGATCTTTTTTATTTTTTTTTGACTTATTTTAATTATCATCAAAAAGTGTCTAAACATTCAAAACACATGTTTGTGGCACTACCACATCTCACAGAAGTGGGTGAATGGCTCACCTTAATGCTGCTTTTGGAAATGCCAGGGCCCTGAGGACACCAGGAAGTAGACTAGCCTCGTGGCATGCACTGCGGGGATGCCTCAGGAGACTCATCCCACGCTGATGTTTGGAGAAGAGCGAGGGTGGATGTTCACTGGGAGTAACCAGCAACCCAGGGTGGCCATGATATAGGCATGGCTCACAGCAGGGCTTTCCTGCAGTGCCACTGCCCAGGCCAGTGTAGCAAAGTGCTGCCAGAAGCAGGTCCTGCCCATCTTCAGAGGATGGGCAAGGCAGGAAGGAGGTCTGGGCAGACCAGGAAAGCCCACCTAAAGATGGGGAATGGGGCTGGGGCAGCACTCTTACAGCCTGGCCAAGGCTGAGCGTTGGGAGCCATGTGCAGGGGGAGGCCCTGGGCAGCCTGTCGGGGCCAGTAAGGCCTTTTGATGCCAGAATGAAATTGCTTCTGGGCCAAAAACTAGCAAGGGAATATTTAACTTGGTGGAAAAATTTAATGGCTGAGATGCAAAGGACTTTTTTTGATGCATATATTATCTCAGGCTTATGTAAAGGATGTTGGCCAGGGGTGGCAAGATTATAAATGTAAATTTATTTTTTTTTTAACAAGAGGATAAAATTACTTTTAAGTAAAAACTGCAAAGCATTATTTGTAATATTGATTTCTTTATCTGTCGTCCCCAGCAAGTGCTCTCAAAATTGACTTCCACACACAAAAAATTAATTTACAGGGCTGTAAATGGTGAAGAATAGGACAACAAAATACAATCTTATGGCTGTCGTACTAAGGACTTAAATGAGATGGAACAAGCTCAAAATGAGCATCTATATGCATTATTTTATTTTGTAATCACTACCTAGTGTTATTTGTAATTACAAAAAATGCCTATCACTAAGAAAATTCCATTCCTACAAATATATTCTATGCGTTCTCAAGGCACTGGATAAAGCTGCTTGATCACACATAAAAATAAACAGGGAAGAAGGATAGCTTTTTCCTCATCCATATTATAATATAAAGCTACCTTGCTCTGTTTCAGAGGAAGACCATGAATAAAGCAATGTGATTCTCCTGTGGTTTAGATATCAGTGCATTTTTGCAAAACATATTTGTACTGATATTAGCAAAATTTACTCTAATATTAAAAGACAAAAATAATATGAAAGTCAATATGAAAGAACTTCAATAACAAAAAAAAAAGAGCAGCACAAATACCTGTAGGAATAAAATATTCTGAACCTAGTTTACACAAGTCCTAGAATGACTACTAGGCTGCAGAATTTGGGTCATAGTTTCCTTGGGAAAACACTAAGAAAAGCTCATAGGTCCAGCACTACACAGAAAAGAATGATATTTCATAACACTTCTGGCTCTATTGATTTAAATACTAGAGTTAAAATTGAGAAAAATAAAACTGAACACCACTATTAACACAGGTGCAGAAGGACATACAGATTTTAGCATTTTTTTTAAAAAAATCTTACTTTGTGATTCTTAATAGAATCTTATCTAAATTTAATCTCTAAATGAAAACCATTCAAACAAAACCTACAGAAAACAACTCTTGGCTCTCTTTCCTGAAACACCTACAGCTTTCAGTCCTCCAGGCAAACTGACCTTTAACTAACAATTTTTAGTATCATACTCCTACTTTTGGGTCAAACACATCATTATCAACATGTGTTAATAGAAATCAGTTACAAAGAGATTAACCAATTGTTGAGGCATCTTTCATTTTGTTTGCTTATTTCCTTATTAACACTTTACACATTAGGATTGCATGAAAGCTTAGAGAGTGATAAACCATCACAGTGACAGCTTACTGAAGCTGTAGAATAATTGAGTTCTCTTGGTAATATTCTTGGTGCCAGACAGTGAGCTAATGGAAGCCTGAATGGTTCCCTGAGAATGGAAGGATGCATTTTACCATTATTACAGTAGACAGCTTTGCTATACTTCTAGAGCTTTGAAATTCTCATTGTAAAATGTCTGTCCTTAATTCAGCAGTCAAAAATCCTTCAGCTCTCTACCCACAAACTCCTCAGTCAGCCTTGTCAAGTTACCTATATTTTGACACCCTACAGAGTCTAACAGATTTTCAAGCCTGCCATGTAATACAATCTGAGTTTCTGGCAGCCACAACTGCCTTCACATGCCACATCCCTCTGATCTCTGCTGTTAACAATACTTTAAGTGTCAACAGATGTCATTATGTGTAATGCGTCAAGAACAGCCTGTGCATGTGTTCTACAGTTGACAGATTTCCTTCCAAAGATATATAGAATGTATATTATGTAGGCAGGTCCATTATAGCCCTTCTGACACTGTAAGTGCACTAGATGCTCTGGAAGTTTGCTTCAGTCTTCACTTCTAAAGAGAACTGATCCAACTCACTTTTGGAAAGGAGTTTGATAGGAAAAAAAGATTTTAAAGTGCCTTTAAATGAGACTACTAAGAGTTTTGTCCTACCTGCCCATGAATATACCACAGTCTTTGGCAGCTGGAGGTGGTAACCTCTTTTATCCCTTGCTAGACTCTTTGGCAGTTTAACCATAGTGTAAACATTAAACCACAGAAGCTCGTGGAAAACCATGAAATCCACCATGTGCTACGCTATACCACTTGCATGCATATCTTAACATGGTCCAGTATGATTTCCAGATCACAGATAGTGGGTGTTTGTAGAGTAGAAACATTTGCATGCTCTACCCGTATCTATCAAATGTATGGGAATTTTGTTTAATTTATACAAATCTGTTCATCTAATCTTGTTATGAATTGAACCAATAACTTTAAAAATATTTAATAATTTTCTGAATATACTTAGTACTAAATTTGCATATATGCCAGACCACAAATGATCACCAAAATATTAACATAAGTGACCACAGTCCGAGACACTCAAGTGAGAAAGCTAATACACTGAGCCCATCAAAAGTTCTAAGAGACTTTAGCCAGCATTTTTTTGAAAAGTACACAGCTATTTGGTCTGCATCATTCAGACCACTTAATATGGTCAGCTCTTTTTTCCTTACTTTTCATAAGCTTGGCAGTTCTCAGAAAACATCCTATTCACATAAAAGAAAGATATTCCCATCAGAGCAGAATTATTCACTATTCCCCTAGTTTAGAATGATTCCACTCTCCAATACCATGAAAAGATTAAATTTTTAGAGGTTACATCAGCCAAAGGGAACAGTTCACAAACAACTGTAGCCTACAGTGTGATATACATCAAGTACTTGCCAGTTCTCTGATGTAATTTGCCTAATGGTGTCTAACAAGGAGTTTGAGAAACTGAAGAATGGTGCTTAGCTCAAGATGGTAAGATTTTGACAAATGCAAAATAGTAACAGTTTGACAAGTAATTGTGACAAAAGCAACTAAGTATAGCAGATTTGATTGCCAACTATATTGTTACACCACTTACAGTAGGGAGAGAGAAAAAATATTGCCACAAACTTTAAGGTCTTACAGGTCTGCAAAGAATTTAGTTTCTATTCTTGCTACACATGACTTCATTTAAATTGTAACTGCCACAGTGATGATGCATTTTTACTGAATTGCTTTAAAGTAGGAATCAATAAGGAAAAAAAAAAAAATCTCACCCATGAGCCAGAATCCACTCAGGGTTCCCATCCTTTTTGTAAGCAACCACATCAAAGATTTTTTCTATAACCAGGTTTTGATGTTCTGAAATGGTAAATACTCTTCAATATTAAAATGAGCTTTACAGAACTAATTTGATTACTAATGCATATATTCTAGTCACTAATTAAATATCTTTCAACTTCTTCAAACACTTCTTCACAAGGCTCCTGACAGCTTCCAATTAAACTTGACCAAGGAAATGTATCGCTCACTTTCAGGTGGGAAGCAGTTAGGAACAGGTAGCAAATGCTGGGAAAGCCAAAAGAAAAATCAGAGCATAAGATCAGGAAAGTGATCTGGGAAAGACAGGGAATAGGAACTCTGTATTAGAAAACACTGAGGGGTGCTGGACAGTTAGGGCCCTGTGACATCCAACCCTGGCCACTCCAGATTGGTTTTCTTAAAAAATACTCTGTTTTTGTTGCAAAGGTGTGGATTTTATCCATTTCCACTGCTCTGTTTTTCCTCTCTCTTTCCTTTTTCCTGTTAGAAAAGATGTAGCCCTAGAAAACAAGATATAACTGAAAGGTGAAAATATTGCATTTCTCTTCAAGCCATTTTTTCTCTTCACTTGCGTCATGACTGTTCATAGTTCTAATGATGAAAATGAACATTATGTATTAGTATGCTTTTTTGAAGGTGACAAGATTTACCACATTCAAAAGAGAGACAGAGGAAAAAAGAGGATCTTCTTTATGTAAGAAACAGGTCAAGTTTATTGAAATGCGAGAGCATAACTTTGTAATTTGAATTAGCAAAACCCTGCAAATTCTTCTAACAGTGTAACAGTTTAGGAAAAAAAATGCCACACAACTTCCACGTGTCCTTTGATATAAAGCCTCAAAGGAAATTGAAGGTTAAGTTATGTCATAGAATGTTTTGGGCTGAGAGGGACCTTAAAGGTTGTCTAGTTCCACACCCCACTGCCATGAACAGGGACACCTCCCACCCGTCCATGTTGCTCAAAGTCTCATCCAACCTGGCTTTGAGCATTTTGAGGGAAGAGGCATCAATAACTTCTCTGGGCAACCTGTTCCAGGGCCTCACCACCCCCACGGTAAATAAATTCTTCCTAATATCTAATCTGAATCTACCCTCTTTCAGTTTAAAACTGTTACCTCTCGCCCTATTACTACTCCCCCTGATAAAGGACCCCCTCCTCATCTTTTCTGTAGACTCCCTTTAAGTATTGGAAGACCACTATAATCTCTCCCCAGAGCCTTCTGTTCTGCAGGCTGAATAAAACCAACTGTCATGCCATTGTCCTCCAATGTTCTTTGTGGCCCTCCTCTGGACTCGCTTGAGCAGGTCCAGGTCTTTCTTACGCTGGGGGCCCCAGAGCTCAGCATGGTGCTCCACATGAGGTCTCACCAGAGCAGAGCAGAGGTGGAGTAGAGTGGTCACTTCCCTTGACCTGGTGGTCACACTCAGTGCAGCCCAGGATACAACTGGCATTCTGAGCTGTGAGTACACACTGCTGGCTTATATTCAGTTTTTCATCCAAAGTCCTTCTTCACAGGCTGCTCTCAATCCACTCATCACTCAACCTGCATTTGTGCTTGGAATTGCCTTGACCCATCTCATGTAAAACCAGAACAAAATCAACTTCTTTTAATAATTCTCCATTCTTTTCACAAACTGTCAGTTAATCCTTTTTCTTTTTTTTTAGTTGTAAAAGATATATCTTTATATGTAATGCTGACTTCCAACTAAGGAGCTATCTTTCAAGCACTTCTGCAAATTTTTGCAAAGATTTTGTTAAAAACTCAGGCATCAATTAATTAAATCATTCAGCAAAACATTTTATAACTAGGTTTGGACAGACTAGTGAATATGTATGTATAAATATATACAGCTTAAATATCCCAGCAAGGAGAGAAATCTCTGCATTTTGGGAGAATTTGAATCTTATTATGTATCACCTGGAGAAAATAAAAACCCAGTCCTTTTCAAACACAGAACAAAATATTCCTCTAAAATATCTACAGGTCCTTAGAGCCTGAACACTCCTGGCTTATAAAGATTGGAGATAAGACCTTCCCCCCTCCCTTTGATGCCTTCCTAGAACAATCTCTTTCCTTTGGGTTGCCACAGATCCTATCCTACCTGATGTCAGGTTCCATTAGTTTGGCTAGAGCAGTCCAATAACTAAAGATAAGCCATAATCACAATTCTGGATCTGGATACTTCAAATCCATCAAGTGAATGTACTGAGAACCATGAAGATGATGAATTATTATTACACTTCTATTAATATATATTTAGCATTTCGATAGCAGCAGCACACTGTGGTGCACTAAGTAGCCCATGGGACATGGTAACAACTCTGGGCACCAAAAGAAAAATCCCAGAGCTCACTTATCCAACTTGCACAAAAACTGTAGGTCTGGCTAGAGTTTTTGTGTTCCAGTGCTACAACTAACAGAGATAAGTTTTGCTATAATGTAAATTCAGTTTAGTAAGGATGAGGATAACACTGAAGAGGATACACAATTGTTTACATTTTAAAATTATTATTTTTAGCTCTATTTAAAGTCATTGGGTTAGGAAAATAAGCATCATGGATGTTAGCTTTATACAGAGATCGCTCAACTAGAACAGAACTAAAAATGCTGGTTTATATACATGATCACTATAACTTTAAGGAAAAGCTATTAAAAAAGGTTTCTAAAGCCCTGTTAAGGTAAAATATAACTACAATTTCTTGAAAAGCTCATTTCTCTCTCCACAGAGTTTATTAAGAGTACATGGTTGTTAGACTGAGTGAAGTCCTCTGCTGCTTTATGTGTAGAACAGCTAGAGAATGACTGTAAAATCAACACTGTTTCTGAGACCTGAAATCAAATGTCTCTCTAGAGAATTGTGGTAACTGTAACAAACACTGAAATTGTACCAGAGAAAATATTCTTCAGGAAAAAGCATACAGAAATATATCTAATGAACTCATTTTATAGATTAGCATGCCATCCTCTCCAGTCATAATAATGAGTTTCAGGATGTTGGTTGTCCTCTTTGTTTATATATAAAATACCCAGAGGAAAGACTAAAAGCTCGTGGGGAGGGCTTGCTATTCTTTACTGGGCTAGTGCAAAAAGATAAAAGGATCCCCTTCTCACACTGCTGGCAATACATAAATTAACAGGCAATAGGCAATCAGCATTAGATCACCACTTAAGTCTTTTTATGCACAGGCTTAAAAAAAAATATTTTTTTTTTGCTTTCTGGTTACATTGTGGATCTGGGTATTTATCTGAAATAGTTGCCTAAATTTCTTCTTTTCCTCTCTCTGTTTCTGTTGGCCTCTGATAGCTTTCTCTGATACAGAATGTGTGAGGTTTTATCTTGTCTCTGTTGAATCTACCGTACAATCTCTCCATCCCAACCTTCAGCTCTCCTTGTAATGCCTTTTCAGACACAGGGATTTAAAGAATTTATTTCTGTCTCTAATACGTTTCTACATCATTTCCTTTGAAGTGACTCTGCATTTATGTTAGAGAGTCTCTTGCAAGTAACATCACGATCACATCGCAATTCCTTCCTCATGTTGTACAGGATCTTTTACAGGCCACAAGTTCAGATGGTCTCCCTTTGTGTTAACAGATAGCAGTCTCCTGAATCAGATTAAGGTCCACATAGAGTATGTTCCATTCTATCAACATTTCATGTAAAAATCTACATCAGATGCCAGGTGGGGGTTGAAAAAGATCTGGCAGCTGGTATGAGTGGGAGTAAGCAGCCTAAGGACAGTGTGCAAAATGCAGCAATGAATGACACTTCCATTTTTATCAGAAACTGAGCCAGGGTTTGCTAAAGAATCTGATCTGATGCTTAAAACTGTATTTCTAGCCTGCAATTCTTTCTTATCACTACTTCCAGCACTCACGTGAATTGGTATTTCATACAAATGGGGCTTATTAGTATCTGGAAAAGGAGGACAAGTTATCACCCCAAAAAGCTTTATTATCCCCCACCTTTTTGATTGATGCCTGAATCTGATTTATTGATGAGTGGCTGTGAATCTTCTTTGCTTTACTTGTGTTCATTGGTTACCTACAGAATGCATAAGATTTTAAACATATACACATATATATCCAGAGAAGAGATAGTATCTCTATGGATACATGCTGAAAAAGCAGGTTTGCTCAGATAGTAATACTTTAGATAGCACAACATATATATTCCTATTAAAGACCTATTAAATGAACTTGCTGCAGGGAAAAAAACTCTAGTAAGCAAATACCTCTTTATGTAATATAAAACATCTGAGCCTCTAAGATGCCAATAATCTTCAATTCCTATTGATCTGAATAAAAAAATATTCCTTTTGTAATATTTGAGGGAGCGTTTGCAGAGAAAAGTCTTGTTTCTGTGTCTGTAATTAATGTAGATAACTAATTAAGGGAATAATATTTTAAAATGCAAAACATTAACACTGCATTATTATAAACAAGCATCAAAATTATTTGCCTATTACTACAATGTCCTCCCACTGACATTTCTTTTTGCTTTAAAAGGATCTTTAGTTAATCTCTCTTAAAAACAAGAAGAAACAAATACATTGTGAAATGCCCAGACATAATTGAGTGCAGATCTTGTTTCTGTACACATGGGTCTTATCTAAAGAATTTCCAACTTTATTTGCTGTCTTCTTTTTATCTTCTAACCACAGCAGGCTCCTTGGCTGTTAAAATACAAATCTCTGGACAGATCTGTGGCAGTTTCATATTGAAAGTAATTTCTTATTTTGAAAATAATTTATCAAATGTGGCCCATGTAAAACAATTCCATTTCAATCACTGCTAGGAGGAAAAGTGGTAGAAGACAGCAGGTAATCTACAACATGACCACTGGGGGTCATTCATTTTACACAAATATTCTAGTACAGTAAAGTATTTACTGGTTTTGAGTAGGAAAAATATTTTTTTATATATTAATTCTAAAGAGATGAGCACTCAGAGATTAATATCCAAATATATTAACCATGTGTGTTCTCTAATTTTAAATGATAAGTGAGAAAAATGAATACTACATTGCTCAAACACCTGGCCAGAATAATATCAAGAAATTGAAAAAAACAGGCACATCATTAAATACCTACATAGGAAAAAAAAGCCAACCAATCAACAAAACCAAAACAACTAAGCACCTTTTCCAAGGGACAAATAGGAAATGGTAACTGCTCTGACATGGATTATAATAATGAGACACTGTCAACTCTGATTTACCTTGTATGACTTACTTGTGCTTTTATCAAATTGTACTATCTAGAAGTATCAATGAAAACAGAGCTAAATGTTAACACTGAGTGAAAAAACCTGGCATCTGAATCACGAAATTCTATGTGCTAAATAAAACCCTCTAAGTTCCTTAGAAGCATAAATCGTATAGTCTTGTTTGCCAGTCAACAGCAAATAAGACTTAAAAACCAAACTGCACTTGACAAATAAAACAAATGTAACTTGCTGAAAGGTTAAAAAAAAAATTAACATAAACAGTAGGTACCTGAACCTTGCACCTAACATCTCACATACAAATTTTTAGAACTTCAGCTCATTTTATCTTAAATATAGAGAAACTCTACTTATAAGTACTCAAAGTTAAGAAAATTGTGGTTTTTTTTTTTTATTTGGTAAGATACCAATCATATATTGACAATGAATTACATTGATGTCATTTTTTCAGTGAAACACTAAACTTAGTTATTTTCCTACTTGTCAGAACAGTATCTGTACATGCAAACAGTTCACAAGACACACATATTAAAATTTCCTTTTTAAAACTTTAAACTTCTGACCAGCATAATACTGACACTACATATTTTGGCTTCTAATTTCTGATCAAGAAATCAGATGCTTACAGAGAAAGACCAAGCCTTCACTTCAATTTATATTCTGACTCATTAGTAGTTTCAGTTTATTAGTCCTCATTCTATCTACCCCAGGAATACCTACTCTCTTTTCCATAGATACAGTCTTACTACTATTAAGCAGACAAACAAGTTTACCATTAAGTTAATAATATGCTAAAAAAATTAATAAGTCATATCTATAAAATTGTTAGGTTTATAAACTATTCTAACATTTATTACCACTTAAGCACAGTAAAGCTAATAAACAGTTACACAAACCAAAGCCCCATCCCATCAACTATATACACCCCACAGCTCTGGGACTACTTGCTCTCCCATCTTCAACACTCCAACTGACTTTTGCTACAGACTTTGAGTCATCTGCAATCCCTAAAATCTCATTAGGCGTTTTAGACTTGGCAAGGTAATTTTTCCTTTCTCAAAAGTGAAGTCCATCCACACAGTAATACACTCTGTAATCAAAAATGAATATTGTAGAGTGAGAAGATTCACTCCCTGTCTTTGGTACATCTCCTGATGTGTTCATTTTCATTGTTTTTAATCAACTAAATTAGGTTGCTCATTTTAGAAGTAAATAATGTATTACACAAATCTACTTTACAATGGAATTTTTTTGTTAAAAAAAAACCAAACCTATATCTTCTGTGTAGGATATCCACAATAACAGAAATCATCCCAACAACACAAATGCCTCTTTGTTTAGTGACAGCAATGAATACCTCAGCGACATTAACTCTTTCAATACTTTTTAATGTGAATGCACCAAGATCTCATAATGAAACGTGTTGCGCATCATTTTGTACACCAAGTTACCACTAAGCCTTCTAAATAATTTGAATTAATGTCCTAAAACTCTATCATGAACTGCCAATTCATCTAACTTTTGAAAAATCAAGGTCATGAGGTATATGAATATGAACTACATGGACAAGAAGTGAAAAAGTAGCAATTTCCTTAAAAAGAAACTGTACTTTCTAGTATATTCTCTAGAACGTAGAAACTACCTGAAGTGAAAGTTGATAAAAGTAGAAGAGTATCAGATTGTTTACTCTCCATTTTTAAAATAAATACACAACTTCCTACAAAGTTTATCTTAGCATGAATCTCCGTACAGTTGCAATGCTTTAGAAAGAAGGATCTAATGTAGCATGTAACTACATGTAGTTAGGCAGCTCATTAAATAAAGCCTACTATTCTGTGACCCACTCAGTACACTGTATTGCCTAAAGTAGTGCAATTTTTCAGCTATCCTAAGAAGCTCACTCTCAGTAAATAATATCTTTTAACAGATCAATATATCGGTCAGTGACAACAGACATTTCATTGCAAAAGTTTTGTATTTTATGAAGTTAGGAAAAAAAAATCTGTATCACTTAAGGAGCATAGAGTTCAACAGAAGCCCAGCGCTTTAGCTCCCACAAACACCAACTTAGATGTGAGTGTAATCAGACAAAACAGGCAAGCAGGAAAAAAGCACACCAAGCCAATAAAATAAATTAACGTTCTATGAGCTTTCTTAATTCTGATTCTAAAAATAAGTAATTTCTTACAAAAACAAACCACAAGACCAAAAGAAAACCAATCAAAAACCCACCAAAAAAAATTTCACCAACAAACAAAACTGAACAAAAACCCACCAAAAAAACAAACAACAAAAAAACAGCAGTGCAGGATGAGTAGTTTCTCCTGGGATCAGCAACAGTTTTCCTGAACCTAATACCAAGATGGGAATGATGTCTAATGGGGGTTGACACGCTAACCAAAAGACTTCCAGGACTGCACCATGTACCAGTGTTAAGTCCACTGGGAGATTCATATTACTGGAACTCAAAGCTCCTCTTCAGCCCTCTGAAAGGGGCTTCCTTCAACTAGGACTTTGAAATTTATTATTACATGGCCTAATAAAACGAAAGCACAGGAGAAAAGGAATGACTGTTCAGGTAGTTTAGGGGAATTCACCTGTTCCTAACCCCCAGAAGATGCCACCACTTTCCCCAAAATCACTACTTTCAGCAAATCAAAGCAAGTGCATTGCAATTTGATCTTGAGTTATGTATAAACAAGTTTGTGGTCAGGCAAAGCTCATAAGATGACTGATATGTCAAGAAACCGTGATCCTGGACTTTAGGAATCACAAAGGTGCACTACAATGAACAGAGTCAGGGGCTAGCAAATTTGCTAAGGAGTTAGTGTACACCTCTCCAACAGGGTTCCTATGCCATCCCTACTAAAACTTATATCTGAATTTCCACAGAAAAACCTACTGGTAAACAGATGTGTAATCAACATCTGTCCCATCTCTGGAGTGAATCCAAGCCACTGCAGACTCTCCTGGTGCCATGAATCTGCTACTAACACCACAGGGATGTAAAAAGTAGATCAAACCAATTTTTATGTATTTCAATGATTAAATATCTCAGTTTAAATGCAATATTTTGCTGAGCAACACGCTTTGTCTTAACCAAAGATTACAATTTCTTTTACTTCCCTTCTTCTCAACCCGAACAATCTAGTTTCTGTATGTAAGAAATACATACATTATACTCAGACTTAAGATGTATAGGAAAACTACTCAATAAAAATATGAAATAAAGAATACTTCAGGTTGTTTATGCAGTATATTGGCACACGGAGATGAAGTTTCACATCTTCACGAAATCAGCCATGAAGAATTCATTGTAGTAAATTCTCCCATTAAGCTGATCTAGCAGATACTGTTAATTCCTGATAAAGCATTCCCCATGAACATAAGATGTCCAAGATAACTTGTAAATCATTCATTTTTATGTCTTCGCTGATGATGACATGAACATTTATCAGTTATTTGTCATTGATACTACATACATCTCTATGATGTAAAAGTGATATGTAAATACATAAATGATAGTCATATTTGGGATAAGAACCTTTTGATAAGGTTCTTATTCGCTCTTCTCATTAATATACCTCATGTAAGTGATATCTGTATAGAAAGATAATCT
>VWZY01009693.1:45596-66707 GCA_013399075.1 Chloroceryle aenea
TCCAAGCCACTGCAGACTCTCCTGGTGCCATGAATCTGCTACTAACACCACTGGGATGTAAAAAGTAGATCAAGCCAATTTTTATGTAAGCATTTCAATGATTACATATCTCAGTTCAAATGCAATATTTTGCTGAGCAACATGCTTTGTCTTAACCAAAGATTACAATTTCTTTTACCTCTCTTCTTCTCAACCCGAACAATCTAGTTTCTGTATGTAAGAAATACATACATTATACTCAGACTTAAGATGTATAGGAAAACTACTCAATAAAAATATGAAATAAAGAATACTTCAGGTTGTTTATGCAGTATATTGGCACACGGAGATGAAGTTTCACATCTTCACGAAATCAGCCATGAAGAATTCATTGTAGTAAATTCTCCCATTAAGCTGATCTAGCAGATACTGTTAATTTCTGATAAAGCATTCCCCATGAACATAAGATGTCCAAGATAACTTGTAAATCATTCATTTTTATGTCTTCGCTGATGATGACATGAACATTTATCAGTTATTTGTCATTGATACTACATACATCTCTATGATGTAAAAGTGATATGTAAATACATAAATGATAGTCATATTTGGGATAAGAACCTTTTGATAAGGTTCTTATTCGCTCTTCTCATTAATATACCTCATGTAAGTGATATCTGTATAGAAAGATAATCTATTGTCAATTACTTACTTGAATTTTGATTTTATCTAAATGAGTTTTGTAGGTGACATATGTCTGACATTGCTGGGCCCTGGAAAATTTAAGTCCCTTGATACTTTATAGAAAAACAAGAGTAGCCATTACTATCTGAAAACCAAGAAGCTGCAGATCCTCAAAGTCACATAATTACGTGATAAACAATATAGGATTAGGTGAGGCAAATGGTAGAGAAAGATTTAAAAAAAGAAGTTGTCAGAAGAGGGGAAAAAAGTAAATAAATAAATTGTGTCCAAACTCCTATTTTTGATGAGGAAATACAGAATGCAACCATATGATTGAATAAAGGGGAAGAAGATGGACACAGCTCAACATCCAGCAGAGACAAATAAATATCCCAGTTTTTCAAAAAATGTACATACTTGTCACAGACATTTCCCTCAAGTCAGTCTTCAAGAGATTAGAAAAGTCTTTTTTCTGTCCCCCTTCCTACCAGATTACTATTCTTTGCAATGCAATATTTCAGGTGACAATATAACACTAGTGATAACTAACACCAGCGGTGCTATGTTACTGCATAGTACTTGCAGCAAGATCTTTTAGACTTTTACACGTTGTTTTTGTACTAATTGTCTTAGAGACTGAAATGAAGGAAAGTCTCATATCACTACAAAAACAGAAAAGGAAGCAAGAATGGATATGCATCTGGAATCACGAAGAGGAATATGAAGTATATGCCCTTCGGTTCCTTGGGGAGTCCCAACATTATCAGTGCCTGAGTAGCCATAGGAAAAGTAGCTTTGGCTTCACTGACACGTATCAAGATTTTCCAGCGCTTTTTGTTGTGCGTGGGGTTGTTTTTTGTTTTTCTTTTGTTCCTTTTTTTAATCTAAATGTTATAAAAAAATCTAAACACAATTACTTCCGTATTGTTATTTTTTTTCATAATTAAAATTTCAAATTTCCTGCATATCTTTTTTCCATGTTGTGTCTTTCATTTGGAAACATCAATCCATAGGAATGACCAAGTCTTACTTTAAGCTATCACTGCTTACAGAAACTACAGCACAGAAATGACATTTTCTTCAACTCTCAGATCATACATTAAGACTGAAGAATAGAATTTATGTCCAACACTGGAGTCTCACAGTGTTGTATTTTTTACCTTTTATCCCAATTACAACATGAATAATATATATAATCAAAATCTAGGGGAAAAAAAACCCAAAACAATAACAAAACAAAACAAACCCCAAATTCAAACAAACCACTCAAAAAATCCCCAACCCAATTAACAAGAAAAAACCTCCAAACCCTCCCTTCTCCAAAAACACCCAAACCAGTAAACAACCAAAATCAAAACACAGAGAGGAAAAAAAAATCCCACAAAAAAACCCAAAACAAAACAAAACAAAATCCCAAGCTAATACAAAAAGCCAGAAGAAAAACACATACCAGAGCTGGAAGATAAATTTTACAGCATAACTTTTTCCAGTAAAGTCAATAAAAGCTATAGATATTTGGCACGTCTGAAAAACATGCTGTAAGCAGCTTACACATGGTAGTAGCAAAAGTTTATGACAAAAGAGCTAAAATACATTCCAGGTATCTGAGATTTCTGTGATTTGTTACTGTCAGGGAATAGTAAAATAGAATTGATGTGATACCACAAGTAATTCTACAACATCTCACTACATGCATTCAACTCAGATTTTAGAATTATTTCAGCCAAGGCAGCTTAAATTTCATGAAATACGGTGTCAATTTTGGCCTCTGTCTTGAAATTATGCCTTATGACCTTAAAGTAAAAAAATAAAAATAAATAAATAAAAAAAAGCTCTGAATTTGATCCATGAAGTAAAACCAGATGAGATTCTTAAAAAAGATAATTTAAAAAGCAGTTCTATGAATCTTTCTTAAGAGAAGCTACAGTATTTTACAAGTAATGAATGGTTCTTCATCGTACTGTCAAAGCCATAATTGTGATAATCAACAAGTCTGAGAAATTCTGAGTTCCGTGATGTTTAAGGGGAAAATGTCAGCAACAAAGCTCACTCATTTTCTTCATGCTAACAAGGTATTGAAAACTATTTCCTATATCCTGCTAATATTTGGCCATTATTCAGTAGTTTCTGATGACCTTATAGCAGAAGAGGTCTGGAAGCTGTTAACTGTGCATATATACTAGCATTTTAGCTTGATCAAACCCATGTTTTTCAAGTTAATCTGACCATGCCTGCCTACTGAATTTTAGTTTCTATTGTAGAATAATGTTAGTGCACACAAAGCAGTCTCCTCTATGATGAAACTGAGTAGGAACATGTGCTCCAGGGACACACGTAATTGCCCACAATGGCTAAGGAGTCTTCATTTCCTGGGAGGTGACTAGATACAGTCAGAAGTATACACCCTTCAAGGTACAGTGGGGACACAGGCTTCTTAGCACCACCTGTTTTAGTCAAGGAAGAATTTGCACCTTTGGACAACTACTTGCTAATGCAGAGCTCTGTTTTTAAGGTCAGGCATTAGAATCTGATTCATTTGCAATTTATTCCATATGTACACTATCCAACATTTCTGGCTTCAGTAAAGTTGCTGCAGACTTCCACAGGTATGAGAGAAGAATTAAACAAACTTTCTCCTAAATTCCATGCTACTGTTAAAATCCCACTAATCCCTACGATGCTTATCTATTATCCTTGCTCTCCTTTGTGCTGATGAATCTCTGTCTCTGGTCTCTGAAGTGGATGATATAAAGATTTTTTGAAGAAAAGGGATTTGCATTTGTTACAGCCCTGGCTATCCTTATACAGATGGTACCAAAAAATCTAATGTTAAAAAAGCTGGGAAAGATCATTCCCAAATCATTTGAAAATGAAAAGAAATAATTAACTATAGATATCAGCTTCACCCCTTGCTGATTTTCACAAACTTCTGTAAGTTCTATGATTCTAAGTTAAATAAAAAAACCCAGTCTCTTCTGTGGACGATTCACTTGCAACGTGCTATGGGAAGAATAAAAAATGCTAATAAATTAGTAACAGAAAAGCTGCTATGCAAAGACAGAGCCTTTTCTACCTTAGTGTGTCTTCCAATACATGGCATCACTAAATGGCATGTATTTCACCAACACATATGTGGGAGAATAAATTTCCTTTTTCTACACTTCTGGCAGCATACCTCATCAAAATAGCACAGAGTAAAAGTTTTTCTGTTAAAGGTAACTACTAGAAAGTCAGAATCAGATTTGCAAATTTGAGTTTCTGTATGGCCAGACAGTGAATGCAAACTTTGTCTTTGAAAAAAACCACAACAAACAAACAACCAAAAATCAGCCAACACCACGGCTAATTCTAGGATTGAAGTCCATTACAGAAATGAATGAGACATAATATTTTCTGAGTAGTTGCACTTTCTAAGCTGTTTTGAGAAATATTTATCCCATCTGCATCCTTCTGTGTTACCAGACCTACCTTGACAGCATCACTGCATTAACAAAAAACAAACCTCCTTCATATTTAACGGCAGCAAATCCTACACTTCTTTGTTTAAAATACTAGGTTGACAGAAAAGAGAAACATGTGCCTCCCTTCTGCTTTAGGAATTCTGTAGTTTAACTGGAATATAGACTCATTTACATTTATGTCCTAGAAAACACATCTTGTCAGTGTTCACCACCCTGTGACTTGGCAAAGGTGTTTAAAGGAAAAAAAAAGAGGAAAAGGAAAAAAAACAACAATCCCCAACCCATGCACCACACTCCAAATTATAATGAAATTATATTTTTCTTACTGAAGTTTAATAAAGAGATTATTTATTTACAGATTATACAGTCAAGCAGTATGAATATCTGAATTTACTGATATTTTATCATTATATGACTACAAATCTATTCTAAAAAGGCAAATCCATATCCAAGAAGAATAATTCCTCTTTTCTAAAGGTTTGAAGAGTGTGTACTACTTTCTGCTCCTTATCCTTTTACAGGATTTTACAAGGAATCACAAACTAATGCTACTGAAACTGCCCAGGAAAAACAGAAACACAGATTTTTTAATTCTGTGCATTAAATCTTTGTACTTTTTTCTTCATATTCTCTACATCACAAGAGCTGTGAGACACTGGGAGAACAGAGAGAATGTATAAGCAGCTACAGCAAAGTACTGTGCAGTACTGTCCAGTAGTATCCAACCTGGACTGTAAAATGCTTGAACTGAAATAATAGAAATAAAATGGACTTGCCAAAGAGTTCAAGCTGCTACAATGACTCAGTCTAAAACTATTTTAAGAAACTGAAAATTAGCTTTGTAAATTCAGTTAATATATATATAAAAAAAGAGGGGATTAAAATGTGATCTGCACATGCCTAGTGATATCTCTACAAAATATTACTGTGGAAAGATCACTAACAGGAAAAAAGGAGGCAAGTGGAAGACAAAGCCAAATGTTTATATTGAAAGTTAACAGACATTTTTAAGAGCAGGTCAGTTAAACACTGCAATTATTTTTCTAAATAAATCAAAGACTTTGTATCACATTGCACCTTTAAAATGAAGTCTAAATATCTTTCTGATCAGAAGATACTTCTTGAAAGCAAAATACTTTTGAAACTGTTCTATTAAGAAATGTGACAAAATGATTACAACAGGCCCTTTGGCTTAAATTCCAAACCCAACGGTATTTAACAATCTCATTTAGTCTTTTTCCCAGTCTACAATCACAGCAATTAAAAAAAGAAACTGTCAGTTTAAGAAATCCTTAAGATATCACAATATATTCATATGCATTAAACAGATATAGATGATAATATATATATTTACTAGAATAGATAGAAACTGAGCCATCTTTGCTGAAAAACAATTTTCAGTAGAGATTACATCTAACTAATAGAAATTTAAATAATTACATGTTAGTAGAAAAATCCTTTGTTTTGAGAAAACATTAGATTCAGAAGTCTATCAAGAGCAACGCATGGCTGAGGCAGTATCTTTTAGGACTATTAGCATCAGACTATCAGACCTGCATTGCCCAATGAATCTTACAGGTAATGCCACTGTCTCTAGTAAACTTCTGCAATTTTCTGAATTACAAGAATTAATTATTTAACAGATGCTGCAAAGAAAACAGCTTGCATAGAATCCACTATTTCTTATGCTTATAAAGGTGCAGATCTTGTGAGAAAAAAATAACTCTGCAACTCTCCAGAAAAAATAATGTTGCATTGATATGGTTTTTATGTGCCATCAAATTGTTCTAAATGTGCCTGGCCCTCATTTTTTGAGACAAAATAATTCCCATCAGCACCAGATTAATAAATATGCCACAAGATAACAATTTAGCTGAAGAACAGAGCGTGGCTCTCTCCCTCTAATTGCACTAGGTCTGATAAGAGTAATAAAAACTTTGAGTGTTAAAGTGAGCAAGATCTACTGCAGTGCAACAAATTGCCCTTTTTAAAATTAATCACATTTGCATTTTATGCTATCTTGTTGGGGTTTGGAAAGAGCACTCTATCATGTCTACCTTATACTGAATACAGCTTATCATTTCATGACTGTTCTCGTGCAGCACTCATCCTGTGCATATTTCAAGTGCCTCACAAATAAGAGGATAACAATATTGTAATGCTCCATTACAGCTTTTCTTCTGCACACGCTAATCAGATCTTACAATTCCCTTTGTGAAGCCAATGCTCTGTCAGGTCTCAGTGGGTTTTAAAAAAGGGGAAAAATGACAAAAAACAAAAGCAAAAGAAAGTGGAATACTGATGTTCATTATTGCACCAATTATCTTAAAAAAAAGGCTCAAAACGTCAGCGAAGTACAGGAAAGGGTGGGAAGTGCACAAGCATTCATGTTCACTCATATGAGATTTCCTTTTTCTTTTTTCAGTTCTGTTGGATTCCGGCTCTGGTATTTACTGAAGAGATAGCTTGTTTTTTTCCCAGTTGCTAATTAACATGGCAGAGTTGGCCCTGTGACTCTGTCAGAAACGACATATGCGTCAGATGTGGAATGGGTGTCCTTGCTGCAAGGAATTCTATTTTTAAGCAGAAATGACTCATCAACTACTGGGGTGTCCCAAAAGCTACAATTTGTCAAGCTGTCAGGGAAAAGGGAGGCAGAAAAGGAAAAGAGGTCACATCTTTATTTGTATTTGTAGCTTGAAAAGCATAGGGTAAAACACAGATTGTACATTCAACTCCACTTGCAAAGGCAATCTTCTATGCAAGCCATGTTTTGGTAACAGCTCTATGCTATCTGGTATTTTTAAAACCTCATCTGAGTTATCTTCTCTTTTATATTAGATAGATTTGTAAACTTGTTCAGTGGTAAGGAAGAATGCTGTTAATTTAGTGTGCCCAACTAATCTGCCTACAGGGAGAGAAAGCACAGGATGAAATATTTGCAGATGCATTGTCAGATGTGTTGGGATGAAACAAAAAATGCAGAGATTCATTTCAAATGAGAAAAAGGATGAAGACTAAAGGTTCTAACCTGTATATCAATTATGCACTCATGTGGTTTTTAAAAGAATTTAAAATGCAATGTAAGAATATGTTGTCACAGCAATACTGGAAACACATCAAGAAGCATGGTACGAGTTTGTAGAAACAGAGAAGTGGAACTGAGCCTGTCATCAATGTGATCAACACAGTTTCATTACACAAACTGGCCTCCAAATTATTGCATGAAGTAGATGGAAGATAAACACAGGACAGATGAGAACTTGTTCCAAGTGAAAGCTAGAATCTAAGCTACAAATAAATGCTAGTCTGATTTTTTTTATCCCTATTTCAGACCTAAGTCACTTAAGCCACCAAGTAAGAGTGCAACACAATATATAGTGCTGTAATACAAATTTTAAATATAACTTCCAAAAATAAAAATAGATTTACAAGACTAGCAAACCACAGGAATGAGAAACTGAGATCTACTGCTATCATTTTTCATCCCATGGAAATGCCATATGATTATCCCCTGAAGCACATTTTTCCAACTGATTTCAGGTGTCCGAAGTAAGAACATTTCATATTACTATCTCTGGAGGATAAGGAAAATATTAGCAGTAGCATCAGTAGCATCCCTGCCTTAAATCAGAAAATAAATGGACATGGATAGAAATTAAAAAAGGACATTGGTTCAGAGAAGACTTTTAGCACTCTGGTTTCATTGGCCTGACAGATCTACGAGCTCATGCAGAGAAACAAATTGAGTATAGTATCAAAACTAACACAAGACTTATGCAAGAAAGGTAGCAGAGGATAAACTACAGAACTTAAAACATATTTTAGAAGTAAGACTTTCTAGGCATGCCTAGATTTACTCTCTGCACAAATCAAACTTTGAGATCCTGCCCTACAAAAACTGAGGGAATTTAGAGCAGAAAGGGGTAGCCTTCCCAAAACAGAACTAGAAATCAACAAAGACCACCAGGAATCAACTAGAAGCAGCTTTCAAAATCTGCAGTCCTTTTTCACCTCCTTTAACCTGATGCCTTTTGATTTCTCTGTATACAAAAGCAGAAGTAAATTCACCGAAAATGAAAGATGCAGGAGTGTTGGATACCTTTTATGAATGGGTGCTTGCTTGGAGAAAAATTGCCAGGTGAGGCAACAATCTGCTATAGTCTTTATCAAGCCACTGTCTTCCCCACACCCCTTTAAGGAGCTCAGATAGCCCACATAAGGCACAGCAGCATCCGAAACAAAACTAAGAGAACAAATCAAAGAAAAATGGTATTTTTTTTTCCCCTAAATGTAGCAGAGACAAAAGAATTGGACTGAAAAGCAGAGAACTCGCAACACAGTCAGGGAAAAAAGAATTTTCTACCTTTTGGTACTGCACAGTTGTTGGATTTTTTTTTTATTTTCATACAAACTATAAAATGCTAACATCTAACATCAAACTGTCAGAAGCTTTCCTGTGTGCCTACACACATCCTTTGGATTACAAAAAAAAATGAAAAATATTTCTCACTGATCAGCTACAGTAAAAGACCAAGCCTCTATTTGATTAACTGTGACCTTGAACTGCAGAGAAACATGTTATGAAAAAAGGGCCTGCCCCGGGCCAGAAAGGATCACACATCTTCCTTGCACTTGCATCTATTTCAGTCTTTTGAGAGTCTCTAAGCTTATCATCATAAATAATAAACTGTGATAAAAAAGGTAAGGATGTTAAATGTTAACTTTTATCAGGAGTATTTATTAGGCATAAAAATATAGAGAGACACTCTTGTTACTCTGCAGGCTTAGATCCTCAGAGCAATAAAGCTGTCTTCATTTCCTTTAAGCAACAGTCACCATTACATTACAGAAGACATAATAATCAGATAGTCCAACATACCACCGATAGGTATTCTCTTCAAAATTCCTTTTTGCAGAAAATTTCACAACCTTCAAGGGTTATCCTTTCCAATATTTCACTGCAGTAACAGCTATCAAATTCTCCCTAAAGCCCAAACAAAATCTGCAAAGTAGTAAATTATGCATATTTTACAGTTTCTCCAGACACTGTGGAGATAAGCTTTGGTTATTCTTCCATTTACATACTAGATTGATGCCACATCATAGAACCATAGAATGCCTTGGGTTGGAAGGGACCTCTAATGGGCATCTAGTTCAACATTCCTGCAGTATGCAGGGACATCCTCAACTGGATCACGTTGCTCAGAGACTCATCAAGCCTCACCCTGAATATCTCCAGGGATGAGGCCTCCACCACCTCCTGGGAAACCTGTTCCAGTGCTCCACCACTCTCATATTAACCAACTTCTTCCTAACGTCCAATCTAAATTTACCCTTCTCTAATTTAAAACCACTTCCCCCTCATCCTATCACTACAGGCCTTTGTAAACAGGCCCTCTCTAGCTTCCTTGTAAGCCCTCTTCAGGTACTGGAAGGCTGCTATAAGATCTCCCCGAACACTCCTCCAGGCTGAACAACCCCAACTCCTTCAGTCTGTCCTTGCAGGACAGGTGTTTCAGCCTTCTGCTGATCATTTTTATGGTGCTCTAATCTAGAGAGTTTTGGTTTTTTACACAGGTTAAAAAAATCATTTTCCAACAACCATTTGTCATCCATTTAACTTCTCTGTCACACGATATATCCGAAATTTTTCCTATTTTCCATTTTTTTCCAGACTCTCATTAGTTTATCTACACACTTCTGATACAATGGTGTAGAAAAAGAAGCATGCTTTGAGACCTTACCAAGTCTTAAGTTATTCTTCTGGTATTAGTCTAGAAATTTCACTGGTGTGAAAGTTTTCCCATCTTCTTCACAAAAAATCCTGCTCCTTTGAAAAAGCCTTGTTATGTATATACTAGCTTATAGTAGGGCACAGGCACCATACTGCCCCAAACTGCACTAGGGGATGTCTCTCCAGCATGGTGACGTAGACATACAGAAATAAGACCAGTGAAGGGCCACGGAGATGATTAAAAGACTAGAGCACTTTCATATGAGGAGGGCTGAGAGAGCTGGGACTGTTTTTTTCTGGAAAAGAGAAGACTCGGCAGAATCTTATCAAAGTATATAAATACCTGATACCTCTTTAGGAGAAAAGTCAGACTTTTCTCAGTGATACCCAATGACAAGTAGAAATAACATTAGCTGAAATACATGGAATTAAAATTAAACATAAGAAAAATCCACACTTTTAACTGTGATGGTGATCAAACACCAGAACAAGTTATCCAGAGACACTCTGGAATCTCCATCCTTAGAGATATTCAAAACCCTACTTCCAGAATCACAGACTGTATTGGGTTGGAAGTGACCTTTAAAGGTCATCTAGTCCAAACCACCAGATGTACAACACAGTCCTGACCAACCTGCTCTAGGTAACCCTACTGTAAGAAAGAAGTTCGGACTAAACAATCTCTTGATGTCCCTTTCCAATCACAACAATTTGTAGATTCTGCATCAAGACAATTGAAATAAAGTGACATGTTGAAATAGAAGTTGGTTAGTAAATTATTGGAAACAAACCAACCAGAAAATGCTAATGGCTTGTTTCCATAACCACATATATAAACCAGATGCGATTTATGCCACAAATGTATTTATTGATTTGTCATTTCTTAGATATTTTCCAGAAATTTCAACCTTACTAAAATGTTTTATGAGGAGCCTAACACTTCAGAAAAATGTATCTCCTTCTAATTTATTACATCCTTAAGGTTCTGTCTCATGATTAATAAGAATATCAGTATAATATCAAGGAGTGAAAACAGCAACCAGAAAATTTCCCCAGAGCTTGATTAGTCAATTACAGAATGAAAAACATATTCACAGTTTATGCCATTTCATTTGCAACAATTTTGACCATTAAGAAAACACAACCTACAGGCATTGATTAAAACTTCATCGCTTTGTTTTGCCTGAAGAAAACAGGATATCTCCATATTGCCTATGCAGTGATTATGTACAACTAATTAAAATCACTGTTATCTAATGTTGTTTTATCACTATGATAAACCCATACATATGAAATATCTTTCTTTATGCTTATAATCTACCCAAAGAATACTAGAAAGTTTTATGAAGTTTTGTCCTCCTCAACTCCTAAGAAGACTGAAAGAGTTATTCAGGTAGTGTTTTACAAATTTTATCTTCATATCATTTACCAGACTCGAGCTCTCTGAGCATGTCAGAGAACAAATGCAAATATTGAGCTAAAAGATGGATAGCACATAAAAACACAACTCATTTCTACAGGTATGCCTTGCTATATCCAACTTTTATAACAGGTCAAGAAAGATGACACCTATAATGATCAATTGCTTTAGCTCAAGGGACAGATGATTACAACAGACCTAGAAAACAGAGAATTATGCCTAATCCCTTTGTCCTAGACAGCTAAGTGCATGCTAACACAAAGGATAATTGTCTGGGGTTTCCCCCCCTCATTGTGCCTTGCTTCTTTTGCTTTTTGCCTTATAATAATCACACCACTACTGTTACTGGATTTCAATCATAATTTGCAGCATGTGTATCTAAACAGGCCTTCCAGCTTTCTGGTATTCAGATACCTGTCCAGGCCATGCACTGCACTGCACGCCCTCCTGGCTTCAGCTGCAGCATGCTATTGTATGAAAGCAGGGAATCTTAGCTATGGACATTTCCCCATGAAACTTTGCAGAGCAATGAAGAAAATTAATGTTCATTGTCACAAATAAGGCTATCTTCTACAAACTGCATTTCAATTAAACCAACAATGGTGTACACTCAGTTATCTATTACAAACACAGTAAAGATAAAACTAGACCTATTTATGATTGAAAATCTGATTTAATACTGTATCAGTTTAAAGGATGCTGGCAGTCTTTATAAACCATACATTTTCTCATTTGCCAAGACTCAACTGTAGGAGCAGATGAAGTTATATTTCTGTCAAAATAATAAAAACCAAGTGACTTGAAAGTAATGACTGAAGAGAAATTAATTTACATATTTAACCTAAATTTTCTCTACATTATAAGATGACACATCACTCAGTTTGACTATTGAGCAGTTAGTCCTAAGAGCTGTTGTTA
Source organism: Chloroceryle aenea (assembly GCA_013399075.1). NCBI lineage: Eukaryota > Metazoa > Chordata > Aves > Coraciiformes > Cerylidae > Chloroceryle > Chloroceryle aenea. The sequence goes on from VWZY01009693.1 coordinate 57,796, forward strand.
GGAATTACCTCTTTTACCTATTTTTATAAAGAAGAAGTGGGGAGAACAAATCAAAATGGCTTTGCTTCATCATGGGAAAAAAATGTATCAGCTCACAGAAATGGTCAGGTATTGCTGTGGATTAACAAAACTAAAATGAAGATTAAAAAAAAACAAAACAAAACAAAACAAAACACAAAAAAATTAAGCCCTACTTCCGAGTGTACCATGGTGGATTTAGAGAGCCTGTATGAGATGGTTTCATCTACTTGTCAAGATACAAACCATTGTAATTTTAGCAATTTGAGCAATTCTAAATATAATCTAAAAACATTTCCTTGAACCAGATCCCAGCATTTAAAGTCAGCTTCTTCATCTCTAGTCATGCACCATAAAACAAATGTATATATATTAAGTCTAAGGTGCACTTTAAGTATGAAAGAATGCTCCAGTGGCCACTTAATGTGGGTTAATGAGTGTAGAAAGAGTTTTATAAACATAATGAAAATAGTTTTGCCTGAGTGTATTCCAGTAGAAGTTGGGAGGGTTGACACAAAGCTTAGTTAAGCCCTACTTCCTTAATTCTTCACGTATGAAGACTGAAATGTTATGTAGGATATGTACTCACTTTAAATACTGGTAAATGCAATACTGAAGACCATAGGAGCCTGAACTACAAGGATGTCCTCAGCAAAATGATACAGCATAGCTCTAAAACTGTTGACTGGAGCACAAACCAGCTTTTTTTTTCAAAAAAATGGAAGATGTATACATGTAAAAGAAAAATACATTAACAATCCTTAAAAAAAAAAGAATTGAACTCTAACCTGAAGCTTATCACAAAATGTACTGCAATATTTTGTGAAATTACAGAATCAAATCAAATTTACAATTTTAATTTACAAATTGATATTTCAATTGCTTTCTTCCCTTAAGGCCATGAAATTGAGAAAAAGTCATCAAAATGTCCTGCAGATTAGCCTGGGTAATGTGTAAAAGAGAAGTGATTTGTAATGAAAATGTGATTTTTATCTACAAATACTTGATTTTTGGTGTTTACACAAACTTACTGAAATACTCAGTTAAACTTCATAACTCATATATATATATGAGGAGTAACACAGACTAAACAAATGAGAAGGATGTGAATTCTCTTGGGCAGCAATAGTTTGTATCTATAACAGATCTGACTAAATAATCATCACCAGGCTTACAGTATTTCTATAGAACATTTTGCTGTGCTAAATCAAATGTCTTTCACAAGACCAAATGGCAGCAGCAGCAAAAAAAACAGACATGGTACACAATCACAATTTAGCCTCAAATGTTACCATAGAATAACAGAGTTCATAAGGACTTGAAATAAAGTGCCACTTAGGAAAAAAATAAAATAAAATAGCTAGTAATCCAATCCAAGAGAACTTGCTAATGACATTTTTCTCCTTGTGCTGTCACATAGGAAACTCCTTAAATCTTAATTTCCATCACACGCTTCTTAATCTATTCCCATACAATGGCAAAAAAACCAAACAAACAACAAAAAACAACCACAACAAGCCAAATGGTGGAAAACCTTCAAAACAAGAAAACTGACTTTTCTTTTTGCATTGCTTTGTTAAGAAATTTCTTGTATAACACCTCTGCAATCTGTGTTTCCAGATAATGTTGCTACCAAGCAAGCAGGTAACAAAAAGACTTACTTCACTGTAAATAATAAAGACAAGGCCAAAAGAAAAGAACTGAAAGTCACTACAGGAGACAGATGAAGCTCAAAACTGTATTGCAGGAGGGAACAACAATCCTTTCAGAAAGTCATCCACATGTAGAACAGAGCACAAGAATACAATTAATTGGTTGTTAAGCAAGAGTGTTTTTTATGCAGTCAAATATGTACATCATACTTGGTTTTTATATATATATCTCGAATAAAAGCCAGACAAAAGAATGGCTAACAATAAACTCCTCAGAATGTCAGCAGCTAAGGTGCAGACATGCCAAAGTAGATTAACAATTAAAGATGTTCTCTTTTTTTCTTATAAAATTATTTCTGGTTCATTGTAAAAGAACACTACCGTGATAACAGATATCCTAGAACAGAGCTGTAAAGATAATTCATCTGATCAATTAAAACTGTTTTAAATTACATTGTCCCATACTCTTCAAGGAATAATTGACACTCCCAATGTGCTAAGCTCTCGCACTCCAAGAGAGTAGAGCATGATCAGTGTCAATCAAACCTGGTGGCTAAAAGTACATCTTTGGGTTCTCTCTCTTGTCATAACATTGATAAAAGGGCTATGGAGATGAGGAGGACATGTAGGGGATTTTATGATAGGTTTAGAAACTTGGAAAGCTTTAAGGACAGTCTAGAATAGATACAACTGCAAAGAGCTGAAAGGCATACTTAAGAGAAACTTGGTAGGTTTACATTTGGGCATTACTAAAGTTCCCTGGTTATCAGATCTAGACAACTGGTATTTTACACAATCAGGAGACAAAGGGAGCGAGTAGTTCTAAAATCTTCTCAGTTGTACGAAGATATATAGAACATACAGTCTATAAGTTTAACTTTTTAAATTTTCCATGTATGAAAAGAAATAAAGATGTCTGATTAAGAATGCAACAGTTAAGAACAAGCTATGGACTCAGCACGAACCTGTGTATATTGCTATAAATGTTCCTAATCACAGTGCAACTGTTATTCTTACATCCAGTTGTTATACACTCATGGCCAGGTGGCACTTTTGTGTATGATATGTGTACTGTTTTGCAGTATTGGAAAAAATTTTCTTTTTAGGAGTAACTACACTGCTGCCTCTGAAAACACAACTTCAAAAAACTCATCTGAAAAAACATATTTGAGTAGAACATACAAAGCAAGTTCTGCGAGTGTTCATGTTTTCACCCTGCCTTCGATAGCACCTATTATTTCTACACTGATATCAGTTTTTAGTGAAGGAAGTCCAGTAAATGAGATAAACGTCAAGAGATAGGACAGAAGTAACTGGTCATTAAAGAGCAAGCTCTCTGGAAAAAAACCCCTATATATTTCTCTGCCTAAAAAGCACAGCATATATCCATAGTTATATACTACACTGTATTGCTCCTCAGAAAAGCAAAGAGAACCAGAGTAGAAAAGGATACTGGCATCATAGTTTCCATGCTACTACTGCCATTACAAGAAATAAACAATAGGAGCCAGGAGTTATCAGTTCAGTGGGAAACTGAGCTCTCTGCTAGTGCTTTTGCTGATTGTGCCTGATCATGGCAAGAACATCTTATTCTCTACTCTATTAGATGCACTACATTCAGTACAATATGCAGAGGTCAGGATCACAAATGGAAATTAAAATAGGCAGTTCATCTTTAATGGTGATGTAAATAAAACTCCTAGATAATAGAGAAGGCCTTCTTTATGTATTTGCTAAATCAGCTTTTACATGCAGAAAAATAAACAGAATTAGACACATGAAAGAGGAAGGTTGTTAAAACTACTTACAAAAAAGCATAGAAAATGAAAAAGTATTGGCAGACATCAAGCCCTATTCTACTGCAGCACATTCAGTAGACTCTAGAGAAACATCTAAGGAACACACATCAAGTCAGATTTTCCTCTTAAGAATGAAGGGTAATTCCATTATTTCCTTACTTTGGAAAATTAAGTGATGAAAAATTTTAAAGGGCATGTAAATTGGAAGAGAAACATCATTAGGATATATGATGCTATTCTCATACTGAAGTAGACCACTCTCTTAATCAAAACTCTTCTAAGTAACTACTTATGACATCTTTGAATGTTCTGCTTTTATTGAAACTAAAAATGGAAGATAAATATTAAAGTGAAGGAATCTTTAAAAATAAAAATGTAATTCTTTGTTTATTTGTTACCTAAAGATTAAAATACTTATGCAGGTGATGTTTTACAATGTATCTCTGGCAAAATGTTTCACATTTAACAGCTATTTCCATTGAAAACTATTGAAAAATACCACTGTCCAAGAAAACATAATTTTATGAATAAGATTTTACAAATAAAGAAAAAGGCTAGTTCTTAGTAACAAGCAAAACATTTCCCACCAAGATATCACTGGATTTAACTGACTAGGATGCCAAGAGTAATTTCTCTGCTAAACAAATACTCAGTTTAAGGACTGAAATCTTCCATTAGTTGCTAACATACATCACTGAAAGTGTACATATTCACTTTAAAGGAAAATATTCTGTATACATCTCGTACTAAGAGACAACGATTCAAGCTGGTGGCTTGTACAAAGTGAAAGCATTGAATAAACAGCAGAATAATCTTAATGAATTGTATCAGAATAATCCCTAGAGCTTTCAAAATTAATAACCTTCATTCTTTCCATGATTATTTTTTGGTTTTCTTTAGAACTTTTCTTAAAAAATTAGTTAAGCACTAAGGAAAGTCAATTCATATTATAGCAGATGTATGGGATCACAACTGTGCCCATATTTTGTGATGGAGTATGGTGCAGAGATCCCTAAGTCTGTGCTGCTAGAACCAGAATTAGTACAGACATATTCTATGGCAACACAAAGCTACTTAATTGTCTCTGCTGAGATGTAGCTCGAGGATACTATTTTGATGAAACTGCACCTAATCATGCACTTGGGGATCTGAAATAGACTGATATATCATGATATTTGATTCAACATGGCTGAAATGTTTGTCAGGTCAGCTGCTAATACAGAACAAAGCAATTTTTTTTCACTGCAGGGATATAACTGGGGAGTTTCTAACCTGGATTAAACTATTAAGGATTATTTACAAAAAAACCAAACCAAACCAAACAAAAAAAAAAGATGACATATGTGTGAGAATAAAGTAGGGTAAGAGAGGAGAAGAAAAAAAAAAAAGGTGTGCAAGTGGAGTATGTCAACTTGAGTTTTCTGAATTTAAGCTGCAGCCAGGAGTTAAATATTGGCTGAAAACCCAGAGAAACCTACAGTTAAAACACTGTCCTGTCCCCACTGGCAGAGCAACCAACAAACTGGTAGAAGCACATGGATTAGATGGCCCACGGAAAGCTTTAACAACCCAGAGAAATCCATGTTGTGAGTTTTGCTCTCCCTGAGGAAAACAATCGAAGACTTCCAGAATGCTGTGCCTATAAAATCTTTATATAAACCATTAGCTTCACAAAAGACAATTGCCCCAACAATAGCTGTATTTTGTTAGTCTGAAATTGAACCGTAAATGGAAACAGGTTTCATTCATATTTGACACTTTTCACCTGGATACGTTGGGCACCCAGAAGGTTTGCCATTGTGCTTTAAAGAATTTTTAAAGAGATCTTCAGAAAAGTTCCACCTTTTGTGCTTCATTGGTGACATACTAAAGAAAAAATTGCTAAAATTAATGAAAACACTCACCACAACGTTAAGAAGGAAAAATTACTGTGTTCACTTCAAGGTAGCTCAAGATAGAACTTGAGTTTTTCCACAACCTGGCTCCTCTCCACAAAGAAAATCTCTGCCTTAGTAATTCGTGTTATGCTTGACACAAACTACAAAGGTATGGCATGAAACTCATACAATATGGAGCCGATATCCATGTATTCAAGACTGCCTTTACCACCTACTTAAATATTATGTACAGATGTCAAAAGTGAAACACGTGATTTTCTGAGTCACATAAGGATTGGCTTAGAACATAACCACTGCCATTACAGACGGCTAGGCTAACTCACATGGAGTGACTCCAGCATGCTATCTTCACCTTCACAGTAAAAACAAGCCTAAAAATAGTTTGGAGAAAAGCAGCAAATATGTAGTCCTAGAGCTTTAAAAAATGACTGATACTTCAGAATATCATCCTCCCAAAATAATTGGGTTCAACAGAATATTTTATTACATCCCTTTTTATTGTTTTCTTCTGTGTTATGTTACCTGTTTGTCTGCTACACCACTGACAGTGTCCATCTTCATATCAAAACAAGGGTGCAGGAAGAATGATATCCAAGAGAGGATATTCCTAGTTACACTGGTTTGTAGCAAACCATCGCATACCTCAAAAGGTCAGGATGAAACTTTGTATTGCCTGGCCAAACACCATACAATACTATGTGATAATGTTCATGTAAAACTAAAAAAAACATTAAGATGCTTTGCAGATTTTTACTGGCTCACCTTAGCTTGAGAGAAATGTATCAAACCAAGGAGACGGAAATATAAACACATATGCAAGACAAAATGCTCATACTGTCTCATTCATTCAGAGTTTTTCAGAGTGCTCCTGCCAGTCTCCTAAAACAATTTTTTTCCTCCTGCAAACTGTAAATTTTTTTTGGCAAATATTCTTCTCCTGTATTTCTCATCCTTGAACTGAAAAAATTCTACATATGCCCAGTGAATATAAAAACTGTAATTTGCAACAATATGTATAATGTCAACACATAAATGTAGCTTTTCCTCTCTATTCATTCTACAAATCCAACGTATCTGTGTTCAATCTAGATTATATCAGATCTTTTCCCCATTCTTGAGTTATTTTGGTAGACCATGCACTGTTATAAAGTTATAAATTTCTTTGCACTCAGGTGACGAGACCAAGCTCTAATTTGGAAACGATGAATGGAGCAATTTAAAGATGTGTAATTGCTGCAGGAAAGGAGAGAAAGGAAAAAAGTACTAGAATACTCACTTTGACGAATCTATGAAGTATATTACAAGAGCACCAATACTAAGAGCGAAGACTAAGACAACCTACAAAAGAAAAGAACAGAGTCATTAGTTAACAGTGTTACAGTAAAACTTGTATTCTTTTAAACAAACAAACAAAAGTCAAGAAGAGAAATAAATCAAACTAGAATTGCTTTTATTTCGTCTCTCATGTTAAGAAAGCTACTCTTACTTGTATTTCAAATACTATATATGATGACAGAATGCTTTCTTGCATTGAAAGACACAAACAAGAGGAACCCTAGCTCAGGGAAACCCAGTATACAATTAGGTCCTAGTTCCCAACCTTTGCTAAACTATATTCTCTAATTTTAAGCGCAGGCAATCCTACAGCATGGCATTCAAACCACACTACAGCTTTATCAGACCTATCCTTCAGGACTACAGTAAGTTTCTGCTCACTGTTAGGCAAACCAAGAGCAAGGACACATTAGACTGAATTTCCATTTGTATACATGGTTGCAAAAGCCACTGGATAAATGCAAAGCTGTGTAAAAACATGTATTTACTCTGCATTCCTGTCCATTGAGACTACAGTTAACATTCAAACAGCTTAAAATGATAGCTTGATGCAGCATGTACTGATACAATGAATACATACCCTGAGCATCTTGTAATCCCAACATTTTCCCTCCTCTCTTTAAATCTGTTTTTTGACCCAAACGATTTTGTTAGGTCTATCATCCTGCCCTTATTAAGGAGGTAGAACTTGCTTTTCTGGCTAGTGCAGTAGAAGCTGGATTAATCACATCTCTGTCTGCCTCTAATTTATTTTTTTCTGAACATGAAGTCAATATACTTGAATGTTCTACTGGCTCCTAAAGGTTCTCCAACATCGTGGGAAGATTTAGTTTCACATCCTACCCAAAGCAGGTCTGCATCTATACAGGACAGCTTAAGGGAAATTTCTGCTTTTACATTTGGGCTTGAGGAATCATGAAGTACGCAAAACTTTGTGTACCCATTCTGACTTAGACTTCTGAAATCCTTACTTTATGTTTCTGTCTCCTGAATGATGCCATCCACTGGGTAATTTGGAATCTGATACATGAACCCAACAACCTGTTACTGCAGTCTTAAAATGCAATTCTTCAGGAAGAAAACAGAAGATTCTCATCTGCTGCCCTGAGGATGGGAAACAGATGGAAAACTATCTCTCCTGTAGCTCATCTGATCTGCTGGTCTAGAGAACCAAAACAAAATGTCCCTTAGTCTTCTGGCAGGCATGTCTAAAGAAGCTGCTTAGAAGTAGCATCCCTTAAAGTAAACCCAGAAAACTGATCACTCAGCACTGGGTAAACCAGGGTACAAAATAAAGGGATATCCAGCTCCTCCAACTGCCAGTTAAAATGCATCTTCTTAGATCAGAAGTGGCTAAAATTTAAGGCACTATCTAAACAACTGCCTGTGTGAAATAAACTACTGGTGTCATTCCAGTTCTGAGTATATTTATTAAACTCTACACATACCATAACTAACGCGTACTACCTCCACTATTGCTATTTTTGTTGACAATCTCAACTGTTCACAAAACAGATGAGCACTGCAACAAAAACTTCCTCATTCAGTACAGGCTTCAGATGCTTTTCTGAAGCTGCCATATCAGTATGTTAAAAAAGATCTATTCAAATGAAGGTTTAATTTAATTTTTCTTTTCTTTTCTTTTAGGTCTTGTCAACCATAACTTTTTATTTGTTAATATCTAAGGAAGATCATTTTGACTGAGTACAATCATCTATTGTCTTAACTGACGCATTATCACCTAAATCAGGGAGAACTCTCACTCAAATTCAAGGACTGAAATATGAGTCTTCTAATAACAGTTTTACTACCAAAGTCTAATATTGTCTTAACATCTAGAGTTCGAATCTTCTTTTATTAAACTACATCAGTTGATCACATGTGTACATGTGTTGCAAGGTGAAATAAGCTATTAAATCCATACCAACCAGTAAGAGGTTCATCATCTCATAAGAACCTAATGTGGTGAATAGAACTTCTGGACTGTCACCTAGCAATACACCCCAAATTACGATTAGCAGTGATCCCAAGATCTGTTTTGTCTGAATTAAGTTACTGGGAAACAAACTGATTGCACAAACCTTGCCCTACCCCTTGATGTATTCCACACCACACAATCACAGTCTTGATCTGAATCAAATCTGCTCCACTGTGTAGCTTTAGACTTATTTATTACCAGTATATTACAAGGGAAATATATATATATTTTT
>VWZY01009696.1:7040-33757 GCA_013399075.1 Chloroceryle aenea
TTTCCAGCACAAATCCAAAATGTAGCCCCAGATTAGCTACTGTGAAAAAAATTAAATGTATCCCAGCTAAAAGCAGCATAACACTGACCTGGTATCAGTGAGTGTGAGAAACTCAGTTGTAGTTCAAGGTGTCATGAATCAAAAGGAAGAAACAAAAAATAATTTTATTCCCTCAAGACTTTTTGCTTTATGAGAAACACGCTGCTGTTAGTTGCATTTTAAAAATCTTAGGCCTACTGCTCCAGTTAATTTTCTTTCTGCATAATACTTGCAGCAGAAGCAAATTTTAACCAGAGACACACTGATTAAATTTCCAAGCTGATGAGTATTTTGTCTGTGTCAATATAAGAAAACTTCTATCCAGTGCTCTCCTACTGGTGAAGCTGCAGAAACTAAACAGGGTGTGGCAAAGCACTATAATAGCACAGGAGTGTGCTGGAAACAAAAGGGTATTGGAGATTACTATAGACAGTGAGTCCGTAAACCTATTTCCAGAGATTCCCTTATTTAAAATAAAACATGGAAAAAGCATCCTGCAGAGCCTCTTTTAAAACAAAGCAAAAAAAAAAAGATGAGGAAAAACTAGTAGGGAAGCTTTTTCTGGACAATGCCATCTGGACTAGGGGTATGGTTGCATGCACTTTTTTTCTGTCCCAAAAGAGGCCAGTTTTAAGATGCACCTCTTCACTAACCTACTGTACAATACTGCAGACAGAGGAGCTCAGACAAATAGATGTGTGCTGAGGGAACAGGAATGAGCAGCTGAGATAGGAGACTTGGGAACTTCATAAATGGCTAGGCTGCTGAGAATAAAGTAATGCAGTGGAGGGCTACTTTAAAACACTCCTAAAATAAAGTTATCCAGTTGGGGTTCAGAGGAGTGCAAGCTTCTGTAATTTTCCAAAATGCTTCCTTACTTAATTTTATCAAGTGAACAAACAGAAACCTAATAGCAGGTTTGGCACATTCATACTAAGTTCTTATTCTTATTTTCAGACTTTGTTCATGACATTAATGTAACAGATATTGTTCCTGGCACTAATGGAAGTAACAAAGGTAAGGATCATTTTGCTGGTACTGTATTTCCTGGTTTGGGGGTGGGGATAAGGATTAAAAAGCAAATAGCAAGCTTGTGTATACCCAGATATATCCTCCTTAAAACTAGGAATGTTAGACCTATTAACAATAGCTGCATAATGAGGAATTGCCTTAAGGAATTTTAACTTCCACACCCTAAAACTGAGGCACATTGGATCTGCTTACTACTTAAAATCTTAGCTGGGGCATCTTTGCTCCTGGCATCATCTGCAGTAACATTTCTTCTTTTTTAAATTGCTATAAGAACAGCTTTAATGATGCTCAGTGCAAAAAGGTGCAAGTGTCAGCCAACTTAAGCGTCTGCTTGCATTTTGTGAAGAGTCTGACATTCACACAACTGAGGGAAGAAACTGTAGTGAAGTGAGAAGATAAGTCTGGTGAGAGTTCTAAGTCAGGAAAATAATGCAGAATGAAAGCAGGAGCTAGGCAATGTCAGCCTCTGAATTTCCTGCCTATATGTAGTAACTGAACATGTAGTGTTTTGTTACGAAACAAAAAAATTTGTCTATCCCAGGTGTGACAGGAATGGGGAAACATTTCAGTACCAGCAGGACGGCTGTGTGTCACACTAGCTATAGCCCTCTTTCTGGAGAGCAGCTTTTTGGAGTCAGGCAAAGGACTTGAGAAGGAATTCTGAAAAACAGCTGTTTTGCATTTGAGTTAGTGTTAAATCCTGTTTCTCCTACAGACCTTACCAGCAAAGCACCAACAGCTGCTGCAGTGCTCTTGTGCTCTTTTCTGCATCTGCTGTTTTGTCCAATTCTTATGCAGCAGGGAGTGTATCTTAGAGACAAAGTAAACAATAGGAGACAACAATATTCCACAGCATCCTGCAGCAAATGCAAGATTTGAAGCAGCTGCTTCACAAAGTCAGGGGCTGACAGATGCTTGAATGATTCAAGGCAGGGCATTCAGGGCTATTACAGAATCACAGAATCACAGAATCACAGAATCCTAGGGGTTGGAAGGGACCTCGAAAGATCATCTAGTCCAACCCCCCCTGCTAGAGCAGGGCCACCTAGAGTACATCACATAGGAACATGTCCAGGCGGGTTTTGAATGTCTCCAGTGAAGGAGACTCCACGACCCCCCTGGGCAGCCTGTTCCAGGGCTCTGTCACCCTTACAGTAAAAAAATTTTTTCGAACATTCAACTTGAACCTCCTATGCTCCAATTTACACCCATTCCCCCTTGTCCTATCACTGGTCACTACTGGGAAAAGCCTAACTCCATCTCACTGACACTCACCCCTTACATATTTGAAAACATTGATGAGGTCACCCCTCAGTCTCCTTTTCTCCAAACTAAAGAGACCCAGCACCCTCAGCCTTTCCTCATAAGGGAGATGTTCCACTCCCTTAATCATCTTAGTAGCTCTGCGCTGGACTCTTTCAAGCACTTCCCTGTCCTTCTTGAATTGAGGGGCCCAGAACTGGACACAATACTCCAGGTGCGGCCTCACCAATGCAGAATAGAGGGGGAGGAGAACCTCTCTTGACCTACTAACTACACCCTTCCTAATGCACCCCAGGATGCCATTGGCCTTCTTGGCCACAAGGGCACATTGCTGGCTATTGAGATCAGTAAGAACAGAAGCATTTTATAAGGTCTGTGAAAGAATCCTCTTACAAACAATGGAGAGAAAGCAAATGAGAAAATTGGAAGTAGTGTAATGGTTTCTCAGTAAATTTGACAGAACAATTCTTACACCTTGGTAACAGAACAGGTATGCAGCCAGTGTAGGAGGGAGGCTATCAAGTATTGTGGGATGCCAAAATTTAAAATGAGACATTATGGGAACAGTGACACAGGTTCATATTTTAACACAGAACTTTGTCAGTGTGTGTTAGAAAGAAATACTGGTACTAAATAAATAAATAAATAAACATGTCTTTGTCAAGGGATCTTTTCATTTTGTTGATTTTGTTCCAGTCATGTGTTTAGGTGCTGCCATTGATCAGTCACCATATAACAGGAGTGTGGCATTGCCTTTTAGCAATGGGTACATATCTTAAATTGCTTCTGTTGTGTTGTCTTAGCAGTGATCTACTTGCACGTGTGCACGTGGCACGGCAGCAAGATGACAGGGTGTTTTGGTTCAGTGCATGAGTTTTAGACCTGCCAAATGTTACAGTAGCTTTCTTGTCATCATGAGTTTTAGACCTGCCAAATGTTACAGTAGCTTTCTTGTCATCCTTCGTCTGTGTGTTCCCAGAACAATGTGAAGTAATACAAGCTTTTCTTGTGTTACTTGCATCTTGTTTCATATGATCATATTCAACATATTTCATATTCATATGATTACAGTGCTAAATACACAGCCATATACAGAGGGTGTGTGGCTATGACTTGGTTCCATCAGGTGTATGTAGGCACTGAGCACACCTAGTTATAGGTATATGACTTTAAAGGCTGACCCTATGCCAAAACTCAGCCTTCCAACAATTAGCATCTTTCTTGTGGCGAGCTGAAAGAATCATAGCACTTGCCAGCTTAGAGTGCAAGGTGCCTAGCAGCTAACCATTAGCACTGAACTCCTGATTAAGAAAACAAAATACAACAAAAACCACAAACAAACAAAACAAAACAAACAAAAAGGAAAAAAAAAACAACAAAACCAAGCCACTAAAAGAATCAACCAGAAGTTAGGAACTGAATTGTCAAACATTGCTTTTCAATGGTCCTACTCCTCATAGATAGAACACTCTAGAAATTATGTGATCTTGGCTCTGAAGATTCTGTACATGTAAAACCCTTTTCATCTGGGGATGTTTTTCTTTTCCTTTCTTACAGTAATTTGTCCAAGTGCTGCTAGCAGTCACCCACCACAGAACAGCAGTGTGATGATGTTCTCTTCTGGCAACAGTACAGGTTTGGAACTCTTTGAGGAGTGGTGGAACAAATCACAAACAGTACCATTTTACCTGATTGCCATTCTTCTGCCCCTGCTAAATCTGAAGTCTCCATCCTTCTTTGCAAAGTTTAATGTCCTAGGTAGGTAACAAATACTATTAAAGCATTGGTTCGTTGTAGCTAAAATATATGGAAAAGTGAGAGCTACTCGAATGAGTAGAATCATTTAGGTTGGAAGAGACCTTTGAGATCATCAAGTCCAACTGTTAACACAGCACTGCCAAGTCACCACTAACCCATGTTCCTCAGCACCACATCTACACATCTTCTAAAGCCCTGCAGGGTTGGTGACTCCACCACTTCCCTGGGCAGTCTATTCCAGTGCTTGACAACCCTGAAGAATTTTTTCCTAATGTCCAACCTAAACTTCCACTGGTGCAAGTGGGAGAGGAGACCAACTGCCCCTTTGCTACAGCCTCCTTTCAGGTAGTTCTAGACAGTCATAACGTCTCCCCCGAGCCTCCTTTTCTCCAGGCTAAGCAACCCCTATTTCATAAGTCATAAGACTTGTTCTCCAGACATTTCACCAGCTTTGTTGCCCTTCTTTGGACACACTTCATCACCTTAATGCCCTTGTAGTGAGGGTTCTAAAACTGAACACAGTTCAGTTCACAGTGCTGAGCACAGGTGGACAATGACTTCCCTAGTCCTGCTGTCTGCACTATTTCTAATAAGAGCCAGGATGCTGTTGACTTTCTTGTCCACCTGGTCACACTGCTGACTTATCTTCAGGTGGCTGTCAGTCAACACCCCTGGGTCCTTTTCCACGGGGCATCTTTTCAGCCACTCTTCAAGTAGTTTGCTGGCAGTCGATACTGCGCCTCAGAGTGGTTTGTTGGTTGGTTTGTTAATCACACAGACTCTCTACCCTGCTGTGCTTGAGTCTTACAGTTAACAGAGAGGTTTTTTTTTTCCTTTGCTCCCTTGATAATCCTGTAAAAAAAGTGCCACTATATTTACAACAGATTTTCCCAAAAAAATAATACTCTGCAGCACTTGACGCATACTAGCTTGGCACAATGAGGCATACCCTTCCTCACCTGGTAAACATTTCGCCATGGGCAGTTACTTCTAAAGATGAATTGCCTCTGACCTGCAGTTATTTGCTACAATCAGTTGACTGATCAATCACAAAATCAGTCATTTGTGTAACTTGCTGCTGCTGTGCTTTGCTCCAGTTGCCAATACCCTGGCCTATTCTGTGCTACAAGGACAAAGACTCTGGCTTCTTCTTGTTCCCATGTCTTGAACTAGAAGACCCAGGCAGGTGGGACTGGTAAAGTGGATAAAGCACATTGATGATAGGTGTGGTTGGTCACAGTTCATGGAGCAGTAGAGGCCTACCAGCATAGCACTGAAGTCCATGATGAAGACAAATGGAAAAGGAGATGGGGATCAGAAAAAAGTTGGAAAAAGATGGAGCTGTGTTGTAAAGATGAAAGAGGACAGGGAATTGAGGGTCTAGTTTGTCTTTTTTTTCAGTGTGATGCTTAATTAGAGCTTGAATCTGTTGCTGGAACCACTAAATGAAAATACAATACAGGAACTTTGGTAAATGATAGTGTTTCTGTGTGAAAAGTAAGATTTTTATGTAGACTAACTATAACATTTGAGATAAGAAAATACATTATCAAGTGAGATTAGCCATCACTTTACCTGTTTTTGAAAGAAGCACGTTATTCTGGGCAATTTTTTTTTTTTGAGAACATGAATATTAAAATGTGATTTTTCTCATAATTTTAGTAGATTATTATGTACTTCAGAACCTGTTTGAAGGTACCTTAATGTTTGTAAACCTTGAAGTTTATAGGACAAGAGAAAACAGCAACTTCTGAAATGCTGAAATGAATCTTAATACAGTCATTTTACTTATCTTTAGACCTATAGAAACCTAAATCATTAGGAAACTATAGAGCTTTTTAATTGTTAAACTTATCCTTAAGTAAATGATTTGTTACAGTCCTAATTCCTTGATTTTGCTCTGTGTAATCAAATGATAGTTTCTTCAGTTTATTTTTAACGTTGGAGATATTGCAAGTATGAAATGATGTCTTACCTGAATCTGGATTCTAAATGTCTAAAATACTGTTTCTTTGTCTTTAGTTACTTAAAGCTTATTCTATGGTGACTAGCAGTATTACTGGCCAGGAGGTTTCATCACAGTAGCCTTAATTAGTGTTTCACAGTTTCTGTCAATTTTTAGGTAGTTGTTATTCTGCCCTTGTCTGTTTCAGATGTCAGGAGCCAAGATCCTATGTCCCATCCCACATGCAGACAAGCAAGGCATTTATACCCATCTGTGACCTTATCTGTAGTCCTCTAGCTCTGCAGCGTATGGCTGGATGCCTCTGAACCAATGAGATCAAATATAAATCCAGTGATATGATCAAGATTATCTGAGGCTGTGATCAAGTTAAGGTATAAGTCAGTAGTGAGCAAATGTCATTGTCAGCTTCTATCTGTGTAAAGTTCACAGCTGTAGTAAACATTGAGCCAGTTGGTTCCAAAAGGCTATGACCGAATGGATGCTGAAATACCTGCAGTACTGTGGCTGACTTTTTCTCATGTTAGATTAAAATACTGACATCTGATGCTGGATACGAGCTGTTACTTGCCTAGAGATCTCCCTTCACGCCCAACACCGAAGATTACACTGTACTTTTTCAGCTGTTGGTAGTTCAGTGTCTGGAGAACATTAAATAAGCTGAAAGGTTGCTGGTAACTAGTGGGATGAAGCAAAAATAAAATATAGGACAAACTTTCTATTGCTTCATGGTGTTTGTCTGTTTCTTTTCTAGGTACAGTTTCAGTTGTCTACTTAGTTTTTCTGGTTACTGTAAAGGCTGCTCGTCTGGGAATCCACTTAGAATACAACTGGTTTACAGAAAATTATTTTTTTGTACCAGGTAAGATAGATAGTAAAAATGCAGTAATGAAGCATATATATGATGGGATATTTAAGTAATGAAGCATATATGTGGGGTTTTTTTTTAGAGCAACTCATGAATACTTTTCTTGACTATCTTTCAACACCTCTGTGACGTAAGTAAAGTGAGGAAGTGCTGTCTGATGTTGCATGTAGAAGCTCAGGAATAATCCATTTTGAGAAAGTAACAAGGAATCCCTTATCTAGTGATAATCCCTAATTAGGAGACAGTATCAACACTGTAGAGAAGTGGAGTGCCCATCAGAGTTACCTCCAACATCTATCATGCAACAGGGAGGTTGACATAGTCCTATTTCGCCTACTTTATCGTAAGTTCAAGCTGCACCGTTTTCAGATACCGCGTATTTCAGTAGCAGTTATAAATGGCAAACTAGACAAACTGCTAAAGGTACCACTGAGTTGGTCACATGCTGTCTTGCTTAAATGAATTAGCACTTCCACCATAATTTACAAGTATGATTTTCTTGTACTTTCCAATCTCAGGTTATAGTCCATAATCTGAGCTCTTCTTTAAACATGTTAGCTCTCTAATGTGTTTCTCTTCTTTCTTTTTTCACTGCTATTTTGGTGGCTCCTCGTTCTTTAAAAATTACTGTTAAAAATGACAGTGTGAGATGTCACAGTCATAATCACAGAATCATAGAATGGTAGGAGTTGGAAAGGACCTCTGGAGATCATGGAGGTATTGCATGAACATATAGTCTAAAGAAATCAGTTTCTTGGTTTAAGAGGCTTAGAATGAGAGAGAGCTGGGGTTAGGTCCTGATTTCTCCCCATCCTTTACAACAGGAAAAATTGTATGACCATCTAGCTTCAAGGAGCTGTGTCTTCTACTACTGAATTGTATCACTTCTTCTGTTGTTAGAAACAAGAGTATTTTGTCCTTATTTAAAAGCTACTGATTTACTTAAGACAAAATTCAGAGATAAGCATCTTCTTAGGGTGGGTTTGTGCACATTCAGAGATATGCACCTTCTTTTGTGGATTTGTGCATATTTAGTTTCCAGTCACAGTAAGTGCCGTAATAACAGTTTTACGCATAGGTTGCAAACTGTTGTTAGGTTAAATAATTTAGAATTGGAGAAGAAAACAAGAGTAACTTAAAAATTAGGATGAATTTTGAATTACCAGAGCAAGATGGAAATCAAAAAAAGAAACACTAGACTTGTTACCTGTTTCTGATAAAATCTGATCAATTTGTGGAATCATGATAAGGCATTGAGGGAACAAGAGAAGCAACTTGGTTAAGTAAACTACAGATAGTAGTTAGTTGAGTAAAGTTACTGATAGGAAATTCAACTGATTTGTGTTCACATCACAGTTGCAGTGGACTTGCAGATACTTATTTTCTGTCTTCGTCCATTTTCTTTGGGTTGATTCATCTCACTAGTTGACATGAAATGGATCTGGCACAATAGTAAGCAGCATAAACAGCTTAGATAGTGTATTCCATGTATGTTTGGCAAAGAGATCTGTTCAAAACCCAGTATTCTTCTTTGAACCCGGTATCATCAGATCTGTTTGTTCAAGTTTCCTTAACTGCCAAAGGTCATTCCATACTCATGTCCACCAGGCATTCAGATTCCTATTTCAAGATCTGAATTACAGGAAACAAGTTAAAGCAGCTATGTAAAACAGCTTGGTCATGTCACCAAGGAAAAAAAAAAAAGAATTCTGAATGAATCTTCAAAGCCAGGCAGTTTTTGCTGAGTATCACTGTGTGCAAGACCAAAGCAGAAGCTTTCAGGATGAACTGAATTATCATCATAATTCCCTAAGAATCCTCCTGACTACTGCAGCATAGTACAGATTTACAGACAGATTCTTGTAGGTAATTCTGAAACAGTGCTATCTATGCTTTCTATTTTCCTCCATCACTGCATTTACTTTCAGGCAGAATTTTTGGACTAACAAACTACTTTTTTTTTCAGTGTAAAACTGGATTTCAAAGCTTTGGATGATTAGCATCTGTGTTAATGACCTTATTTATTATAATTCTATGGCATTATTCTTAATGCTGTCTATAGTGGAAATGATACTTGAGCATATGCTGCTTGGTCAATAGGTAGGCCACAGCCTGTCTTGCTTTATCTTTGATCTTGCTCTATTGTGAGCATGGAAACATGGTTTTAACTTGATCAGTTCCAGCAGTCTTCAAATGCTCACATGGCCTGATATCTACAGACTCTTCCTGAGAGTGCAGGAGAACATTTACCCAAACTAACCCATATAAACTGGAAACCAACCTACATTTAAGAAATCAGTTTTTATGCATCTTGAATTTCAAGATCTGTTAAGCAGTGCTAGTGTGGAATGAGTTATAGCATAACACGTGTGCTGCAAGTGACTGAGGAGTGGAGTACCCAGTAGTTTGATTATTTTGGCTATGCCCCTAAAACTGCTAGGAGGCGAACAAAGAATATAGCTAATGTATATGAATCAACCTAATACTGATTTTTATAGTGGTGGGGGATATGCAGTGCTGAAAAGAATTCTGAATCAGTCAGTTTGCTTTTATTATTGAGACTAACTTTGTGGATATCAAACAAGCCCAGAAGTCACTTGTCAATTCTGTCCGTAGCATATCATGCCAGTTAGGTATTGAGGATACAGTGAATACAGCCCTAGGGAAGGCATATTCTCTCAACGTGTATGATCCCTTCATTCATTGCCTGGGGTGTGTTTACTGTGGCACTTAAGAGAAATGTGGTTTAAATAAGTCTTTAAATAATCCCAACCATCAGAGATTATTATCTGATAATAATCTCTCGAGAAACTGTGCTGGAGAGTGTGTTATATAGTAACGTTGTCTTTTGTACTTACTGGTTAAATATCTCTGTTGTCGATGGTCAAAAGATGAGATTGCTTGTCCCATTTCAACATGAAATTATACGGTTTTGCCAGTAGGCTCCACAATGGAGTCTGCATTTTGGCATTGTTCCAAATAAGTAGGTTATTAACACTCTTTTTTCCTCCCTTAGAGTTTAGAATTCTGTTCCCTCAGCTCACAGGGGTTCTGACACTTGCCTTCTTCATCCACAATTGTGTCATCACACTTCTTCAAAATAACAGGAATCAGGAAAACAATGTAAGTAATTTCACAAGACTGCTGATTTCTATCTAGATTGCTAGGCAGCACTAATTTTTTCCTGTCTGCTTCTCTTGAAATCAATCCAGAGACTGTAAAAGCTTTGGAAAATGTAACTCACTGTTGTGATCTGATAAGAAAACCAGCTATGCATGCTTTTCACTGGTTACCAACAAGTAACAGATAGATTACAAGTTTATTCAAGCAAAAGCCTGATGAGCATCCCAGACTTATTTCTGGCCAGGCTGTTATTAAATGGCCAAATTAAACACAAGAGGCAGGAAGCTTGACAGTGTTGTAAGACTGTAGGAAAACTGACCAATTTTATAATGAAAAGTGCTGTAGAATATCGGGCACAGGACAGATTTTGGTGGAGTGATGAATGATAGTGTTGGGGTCTAGATAACAGCTTTTCTCTGAGTTGCTTCAGGAGTTCTGTATCACAACCCAAGTTAAGGTTCATAGAGAAACCTGACCCTGTCTATGAAATCCTCAAAGCTGACACCTAGATTGGGAGCTTTTTTGATATGTAGCCTTTGGACTGGTCCTTTAACCTTGAAAAAGCGATGTACTGCTCATCCAGATGGAACTGCATCCTTTCTTAATATCTTTCCATTATGAAATACAAAATGGAGTAAATGTGACACAAAGTTAGAGTCCTAGAGTACACTTTTATTGTAGTTATTTTTATTATTTTTTTCCTCCCTACTTTCCAGGATTCTTGTCCAGCTTCAGTAAACTCTTAACTGTTAAGGTAATTAAAGTAGCATACAGATATTTTAAAATATTAGCATTATGAAAAACTGATACAGAGTCACAGAATGGTTGAGGTTGGAGGGGACCTGTGGATGTCATCTTGTCCAGCTCCCCTGTGGCCACAACACATCAGATAAAATATATCTGATCAGATTAGTCAGCGGTGGAGTGCAGATTATGTGTCAGTGCAGTGGAATGCCCTTTTCCTTTAGTAATGTGCATAAATCTTTTTATTTTGTTGCCATGAACGAAGGCAAGCTTGCAAGTGACCAACTCTGTAAAGGTATTATGAATTCTCCTTCAGGAAACCTTGGAGTTTATGGGCATTTCTGAAAGTAGTTTAACAACTAAAGAGGGTGTTGGATGAACTCTGGAGAAAGAAAACTAAGTAAATGTCTTCTCTTTTTTCTATGAAAAAGTTAGATGTGGAAAAGGGCAATATTTCTCTCTTTTCCTGTGGCTTTCAAATTCTAAAGGCATAGTTACTCCAACAAACAATTTCATTTGGCTAGAGATTTCCTTGCCTGTTTGTTAGCTGTGCAGGACACTTCTACCTAAGTCTCAAATTGCATTGCAAATGAACTGTTCTATGATCATTTCACTGAACTGCTGGACTAATTGGGAGGTTTACATATGTATAGGGCTCTCTACCTCTGTCCTAAGTCATGATGCCGAGGGTATTTTTTCCTATGTATTTACAATAGCAAGATGCTTTCTTACATCCATATTTCTACACAGAGTCAGATGGAGACTCCAGTGTTTTATGGATCAACCTGTTAATATGTCAGAATTCTGTGAAAAAGCACAGAATTTGGCAAGATGGAAAAGTACTGATTTAGTTTTGAAAAAAATCTTGCTGAAACTGGTGGTCAGAAGAGCAACTCTTTGGGGAGACAGAAAAAAGTAAGAGAAGCCGTAACATTCCTTTTATGGAGCCAGAAATCAGAAACAGTCACAGCTTCCATTCTGATCACAGGCATGTATCACTTTGCAAAGCTAAAACACACATAGCAGGAGGATTCCTTTTGCTGCTATTCCAGTACAGTAGCATGGGTGTGAAAACAATGCACTGGACTAAGCCAAATGTTAGCAACACAGCCTGGAAAACCCTGTAAACAGGAAATATCTGTAGTACCACAGAGCCTTCACTGTCCTGCATCCAGTCCTGTGCAGGTCCAGCTTGCACCTGGGTACTAGTCTATGAGTGTGATACAACATCTTGTACTTTCAGAGTTTTCTTCGCTAGCTCTACCCAGTTTATAAGAATCATCCTTTTGTTTGGAGGCTGGCTTCTGCCTTTACTCGGCTGCTGCTGCCATCCTTGCTCACCCAATTTTCTTTTTTTCCAGAGGTATTTTAACACTTTGTTCTGTGCATCTGACCAGAAAAGCTTCCAATCAGCAGTAACTGCAGCTAACATAAGTTCTGCAGGTTCTACCTCAAAATCTGCCCTGTTACTTCAGGTGTACTTGACAAGGGCTTGGCAGGTGGCAAACAGTAATCCTTATGGACTGTGACCTGTGTGTTGTCTTTGTTACTTCCCTTCTATTAAGATCCCCCAAATACTTCCTTCTTTCAACAATTCTTTTCTACATTTGATTCTTGGATTATAAAGTCTAGGTGTATTCTTTATGCTTAGGCAGCTTCCATCACAGTGATGTCCATTCTGAATATAAAGTCTTAATACAAAACTTAAAATAGACAAATGTGATTATTGGGCTGTAACTTAAAATTAATCCTTTTATCTCTCTCTCTGTGTCCTTTGGTTTTATCTGGAATTATGCTGGCTATATACTGACAAAGTATTTATAGTCAAGGGCTTTTACTTTACTGAGTGAACACGGGTGTCCTGATGATCATTAGCCCAGATATTTCTGTTATATACACAAATGCATAGCCTTGGAACAAAGATAACCATCTTATATGCAGAAGCACATATTTGCAAGAGAGCTGACAGATGTTTAATAAAAAACAAATTTCTGTTTCAAGTTGTCTTTATTCTATTTTTCATTGCTTATAAAAATCAAAATCTGAGTATTCTTTGTATGGTTACAGCACCTGAAGAAAAGGATCTATTGTGGTACATTCTATAAAAATATGTTATCAAAATTATCTAGCACTTAGTTTCAGTACAGATTAAAGCATACACCTTTAAGAACTGTAGGATGATGAACTGGCTTGTATAATCAGAGGTAATAGCACACCAGCTATCTGCCCTTCTTTTGGATTGCTTGCTCTCACAACTGCAAGTGTTTGTCATAGCAGCAAGTTTTAAAGTTGGTTCTAGAGTTTTTATGTAGGCTGAGGAGAAGTAACTTTGAGTTCCTGTGCTGTCTTTATGCATGAGAAATACACCTAAGATACCAAATTTAAAGAAAGTGAAAATGGACGTTGTCAGATGATGTGCCTTAAAAAGATCTTGGGTGCATTTTTAAAATTTGTCCAGAACGCGACTTCAAGAGATGAAAGTCCAGATCCCACTGCAAAACCAGCTTACCCTGTTAAGTTTCTGGCTCTTGCAATTACTGGAAGTTATGCTCAGACTTAGCATTCCTAAAATCACTTTTTAGGACAGGCACTGGTGCTTTTGAAGATGTATCTGTTCTCTAAAAATCTGTACAGCTTCTCATGGTGTTGAGGAGAAATTATGGGAATAATTTAAAGTAAATGCTATTGCTCAACCTCTGATGGAGGCTGATAGTCCTTACTCTGTGACCGTTGTGAGGAGAGTGAAGACTAGAGAAGCATTTTCCAGCTGCATATAGCTGGTCAGCTTAAGGAAGAGGTTGCAGCTGGAAGTGTGCAGCTGCTGGGGTCATGAAGGCCAGCCTGAGGTATATATTAATAGAGCATTGTTATGTGATGAGAAGTATCATTGGCCTCATGCAGGATGATGGGAAAAAGACATCAGTCTTCAACCCAAAAAGCAGTGGTAAAATGAGACAGATCTCATTTCCTTCACTAAAAAAAACCACCTTGCTTCCTTCTGAATGCCTGTTGAAACTCAGAACCTAGCATTTTATAATTTCATTGAAGATGACCTTGCCCTTGGAAACCCCAGAAAGGTACAGGATATGCTTCTTTTGTCAAGGAGACAGTGTGAGGAAGCACTTAGGGAAACATCTCCATACACTTTTCCACACAGATTTTTTTCTGCACTCACTGAGCTGGCTGGAGGCCATATTTACAGTCGTGGTCTGGCAAACATATAGTCCTAACTGGTGCTGTGCCTGAGCTACTAAGATTTGCTTCTTAGTCACAGGAAAATAGGGTTATGTATTGAATCATTACTAGTGACCCTTTAAGAAGCTGATTATTATTAGCAGCTGAACAAATGGTTTGCTATAAGGTAGTGAGTGCTTCATAGTGCAGCATATGTTTATACAGAATATAGTTAGTTAATAACTAGAAACAATCAGTCTCCCATTTCATTTCCAAAAAAAAAAAAAGAATTGATGTAGAATAATAGCTACTAAGTACATTGCTATGAGGTCACTCGTATGTATACGTGGATTCTGCAGTTTCATAAAGTACTTATTTTGCTGCTTATTTTCTAGTACTAAGTGTTGTTTAATAAAAAATATTATTTTGTGTAGTTCTTATTAAAAAATATAGTTACAATTTTCAGAAAGTAACATTGAATTTACATTTTAAATCCCTCTTTAGATGTATGTAATATAATTAAATATGGTTTTATGGCCTTAGCTTCAGCACCATCTCTTAAATCTTTGACCAGAACTTCAGTAATAAAGTAGATGGGCAATTTTAAATGAAAGACTCATTATAAAATACAGTGCTAAAGCTAAAGGGCATATATACCTCTATGCCTACCTATCCCTTTCTGTTTTATTTGTGTTTTATTTGCATTTTTTATTTTGATGGTGTATTAGCTATGTCTGCATTATCACAGCTTTTGTACAGAAGCCCGATCTCTTAATTTCTGGTTTCAAGCCTGTGTGTGTGAATCATCCTCTTAGGTTTCAAAGCAGCTTCTTAAAAAATGTCCTTTACATTTTATTTGGAGTTGGGTAGGCTGATGTCTTTAATTGCAAGATTTAAGTCCTGACAAGAGATTAAACATACGGTATTGCTGGGCTGACTCTCTTTGACAGCTGTCTCTGTGTCCCAAAACTCTTAGTAGGAATAGGTGAATATTCTTAATTATGTTTGTTATAATAACTAGTGAATGTTTGTGCATCCAGCAACAGTATTCTACATGTATTGATTTATCTGTTTCTTGGTGCCTTTTATATTAACACTTGTATAGCTTCACTTTGGAGTATCTTGCAGCTCTCTGATCTGATCCAGGATGAGATCTGAAGTCCCCATTCAAGTAGTATAAAGTAAAACTGAAAATGTGAAAATAATAGTGATAAATATTAAACAGTAAGAACTGTAAAAATAACAAGAAAAAACATAATAGACATCATCTCATGAGGTTTTTATTTTGCCTATTTGAGGTATCAGCGCTGGCCAAAATAAGATTCTATCTTTCCTCAGGTGAGAGACCTTTCTATTGCATACTTCCTGGTAGGATTAACATATCTGTATGTTGGAGTGACAATTTTTGCATCTTTTCCTTCTCCACCACTATCCAAAGAATGTATTGAACAGGTGAGATATTTTTCTGCAGCATATATTTGTCCCTGCGCTTTTAATAAATATGGATTAAAAGAAAACTGCTACTGCTTCTTCATGATTCACTCTGGAGACGTGTGTGTCCTTGACTGGTCAGTTTTCTAATGACTCATAGGCAGTACTACAAGCAGATGAGTAATGTTTGTGTTATTTATATTAACAACAAGTGAACAGTCAAGCCTTTTAATTTTTTATCTTCTTTAATCATGAAAAGTATTACGTTTATGGTTAGCTGTGTGTGCAATGACCAGTCTCTCTTACTGGGACTGCTTTCAGGTCCTCCAGAAAAAGAAATGTAATGCAAATGCAATCTCATAGAGATAGCAGCCCTTGCTATGGGTATGTTTGAAGTCTAACACTATAGTGAACCTTGCCAGAAGAGTTACTCAGCTAACAGCACCGCATGAAACAGCTTGTGAAGGCTATTAAAGTCTTATAGGCAAGGCTGATATGCACACCCTAAGTTACTTCAGGAATTGGACTTGCCAATTGGTGATCCATTTTATGACAGCTGTTCCATGTCTCTTGCATAATATTCGGCCATAAAGCAGCTTCCTCTGACTGTAGATTGGTTAGAACTGGTACCATTGTTTAACCATGATACACTTTTCTGAACCATTTTCAATAACTTCATGGGCTGAAATCCACAGTTAAATAGTAGATGACAAGTGAGTTTTCTTCTCATTCTCTTTCTGTAGTTATCCTGAGTACTTACAAATCCATTTGCATATTTCCATGATACTTACACTACTTTTTCAAATGTTCCCACTTGTAGTATATGATTTCTTTCTCATCTGTATATGATCCAGCCTCACTGATTAAGTAACTCATATTCATGCGTAACTTTATTCCTATATTCAGAATTTTCTAGATAACTTTTCCAGTGATGACATCATGTCATTTGTTGCAAGGATATTCCTGCTGTTCCAGATGATGACTGTATACCCACTGTTGGGCTATCTGGCACGAGTTCAGCTGTTAAGACAGTTTTTTGGAAATGCATACCCAAGGTAAGAAGTCCACTCCTTGACAAGAGCTTGGTGCACTTTGCTTAACCGTCTTTCTGGTGTCAGAAATTTGGCTGAGCTCTTGTGGATTTCCTTTGCTGCATTAGGTATATTTCAAAAGCTAATTTCACCATGTTTGTAGAGTAGGGGCAAATAGACATGCAAAATAGACTTGCCTCCTTATTAGGACTGCTACATCTTAGCAGAACAGAATGAGGAATTTCTTTGCTTAGCTCATTTTGTCAATAAAAACCGGAATTTTGTCAACACAGATCCTTTGTGTTACGTGTTTATATGGCAAAAGAAAAGTTGTACAGGAAAAAAAAAAATCAGGAACATTTCATCACGTAGTCTTTAAGCTTTGGAGGACATACAGTCTGATATCAACCTTTCAGGGTGCCATATGTGTTTTGATTGTGCATGATTAGAACTCATCCATCTGTTTCTAAACAGAGCTCATAGGTAGATGAGTTGTTAGCTGTGTTATCTAGGCTGCTGCTATGCTCTACAAAAATAGCTTTTCACATGCTCATTTCAGAGATGTGCCACACCCTTGTATTTGTACACTCTCTGAGCTCCAGAGGAGAGCTGATCCAGATTTCAATTTTAGGTATTTTGTTTGTTGCTTGTGTTTGTTGATTGTTTGTTTGTTTGTTTTTTAATAAAACCTAGGACATTTCTATTTGGAGTATTGTCTGAATTTGTCACAGTTGACAAGGCGGCATTTGTCTCTGAGTTTCTTATTTTATGTTGTTATTTACTGGTGGTGGAGGAAGGGAAAAAATATCCCAGGAAGAATTATGTATTTCCTGTGGCATCAGCAATAGCATTCAGGTCTGGGAAGGGACATTCCAAGTTTCAGGTTTCTTCTGGGTCTTAAAATAGGTAAGACAAGGTCTAGAAATGAGATGCCTAAAATTAGGCAGTGAAATCAGTGCCTACTTTTTTGGATGCTAAACTGTACACAGTTTAACATTGAGGAGAATTTTAGGAACTCCTGTAAGTTACTGTTGGAAACTAGGCCATTGATTTAAGT
The DNA here is from genome assembly GCA_013399075.1 of Chloroceryle aenea. NCBI lineage: Eukaryota > Metazoa > Chordata > Aves > Coraciiformes > Cerylidae > Chloroceryle > Chloroceryle aenea. Next base: position 24,524 of record VWZY01009696.1, read on the forward strand.
GCTAAACATGGACTTTTATAGCCACTGGGAAATAGCCATGTCCTTTATATTATGTGGATGTGCTTCTTCCTGTTTCTCCCTCCAGTTACTCCCTGACCAGAATGGTTTCCATTTCCCTCGTACCCTCTCCCAGAACCTACAGTATCATGCTAGCCTCTTCTGAGGTTAATTCCAGCTTGCTGTTTTAAGCCTTTGTTGTATGATGAAAATGATGATGCAAATACCTGCTTGGTTTTTTGGTTTTTTTTTTAAGACTCCTTATAGGGAGATGTTTAAAGTAAAAAATGGTTTCTAGGAACCCACTTCAGTCTCTCCAACCTGTAGTGTTAAGGCAGTACATTCTGGCTAGCTGGCTGTGTCTCCCTTTCTGGTATTCCAGGTATCTCAAATATACCACAAAAATCACTCATCTAACCTCAAAGATCTGGTTGCTGTGCACTTATAACTGGCAAGGTCAGCCTGTTGTTTTTCTGTGCAATGGGAACTAACTGAAAACTGGTAGCAAGACCAGGACCTGTCTCTGGGAGAGTAGTAAAGATTGTGAAAATAAAGGTTGAGAAATAGGTCTTTTGGTGATGGGTTCTCACCAGTAGCTAAAGCTGACAAAGGTCCTTCAGTAGCACTGTTGCCTATATCACCTTTCTAGGAAAAAAAATCATAATTCTGAGTTTTTTCCTAGAGCTGCTTTTTTGGAGAAATATCTTGCAAATATAAAGAATTACTTTTACTGACATAAACTGGGGAGCCTGTTGATCCACCCTGAAGAACCTAACTGGAAATAATAAGTTCTTGGCTTTTGTGTAGGAAAATTAGTACTTTACTAGTAGTTGTATATATTTGGCTGCTTCTGTCAAAATCTTCAATGACCACAGCTTAATGGTTCCTGGATGGTAAGAAGATTGTTCTGCAGAAACTCGAGCTTTAGCTCTTACACACATACACAAGATGTATAAATGGAGGGGTATATTTCTGATCACTTAACTGGAGTAAATTTCTATGTAAATAATGAACCAAAAGGATGAAGTGGAGAAAAAGAGCAGAACAGAAGGTGGGGTTCTGTGCTGTTCTAGAAGAATTTAAAAACAAACCCAGACTTGCAGTTTAAAATACTGTGATTTTGTGACTGATTCTATACATTTACATTTGTCTACCTTTTCCTGGTTTTATTTTCAGGTTGTGGAAGTTGAGTTTAGGGTTGTGCAGTTATGGTATATCCATCCATCTGTTTATACAGCACATTGGGCAGTGTGCTGCATTCATGCTGATTGGATTTGAGGATCTCTGTTGGCAGCCTAGCCTCATTTTAACCCTGTGATTCAATGTGCTAAATCACATGTATTTCCATAGCTGCATCTCAGCTGCAGCTGAGACAATGTTATAAATTTACCTGCTGGCTATAACTGTTCAACTGTTTCTTTCTTTACAAAGAAACAACAATAAAACTACCTCCTCCTTTGGTCCAAGTCTCCACTGTAAATTTTCCTATGTTCATACAAGATCTTCACCTTTTTCTCCATATGGATGTGCTGCAGGTTTCACATGAACTAGAAGCTCCCTGGCTTCTTTGTATGAGCAAATGTGAATCTGCATTGTTTGCAGATGTGGATACCTGCTGCTCCTGTGGATGGGTAGCCATGAAGTTATTAGCTGGAGCACTTGGAATTCTGGATAGATGCATTGATTGAATAGCTTACAGAGCTGTCAGATAATTTTTATTTCCTACCAGTGACTGTATTACTCAGTCAATTGATTAATTTTAATTTTTCCTTTAACTCCCTTTTCTTTACTATTTATCTTACACTGGGTATGATGAAGCACCAAGGTATTACTGCTTTGTAGTTCTTATGTCTTGACAATTGATCTAATCCAGCAATTTCCATTTACAGCATCCTGGGTTTTGCTGGTAGGCCATGGATTATAAATGGCTTATAATGAGAAACCATCTACCGAAGTTCAGGGGAGCTTCTCCTGTCTAAGGACTGATACCCATGTCTTCCATCAAACACTTTTTAGATACAGCTTTGCAGTGCCATTTTTTTACCGAGTGCTTTGCTGTACTTAACCATAGTGTATCCTACTAACTTATAGTCTTGCATGGTGAAAAAGCTCACCTTCTCTAAACTTAAAACCTTAAGCAGATGATACATAACTTTTCTTCTTCCAGGTTTCACATCAGGGATTAGCTGACCAGTGCTTGTCTGAAGCACAGAGGAAATCAGTTAGTATCCTATGTCTCCAGCCGTCAGGAGGAGAGCAAAACCCCCCTGCAGATATGTGTGTAGACATGCAGGGTATGGTAGTCTTCTGGCAGGCATCATCACAAAGCTTTCAGCCTTTGTGCTTCCTAAAAAGATTTAGACAAGAGAAGGCATCCTAATTCCTTCTTTCATTTTGCAAAATATATGCTAGTGTACAGACTACAACACAGGAAGTGACATACTGGGACAAAACCCAAGGAACTGCTTCTCTCTCTTCTTCTCTCCCTAGTGTTGGAAAGGCGGCCAAAATGTTGTCTATGGGGAAACTGCTTTCTTTTCTAAAGTGAGATATGTTTGCAATGGCATTGTTTAATAGGTGACTTAGGGCGAGCAACATGGTGATTTACCTGCTGTTTCTTACGTAATTCTGGATCTTCTTACTTGTACAGAAAGGTACTTTTTTTTTTTTTAATTATTATTGTTAAACAGTAAAACTCTTGGATACAGTGATACAGAGAATTCCCTAGATTAATTATATGCTGTGCATAAAATGCATTGTATGGTCATCTGATCAGTTTTTAAAACTTAACTTCTTACTTGTTTGGAGAGGTTAAATAAACTGATGGGCAGAAGTCACTTGGCTTTCCTTAAAGATTATCTACCCTTTATGTCACGCTAGACCCATCAGATCTGACCACAGATATGTGTCTTCTGATGCAATGAAGTAGTTCTGCTGTTTGCATGCTTGTTTAGTTATTTGCTCTTCACCTAGCTTCTGTCTTGCTTCTTAAATGCTGTGATTTGTAGTCTTTTGACTGATGTCACTTGAATGAGATTTCCAAGAATCAAATACATTTTTATGTAAAATAACCTTTCAAAAATTCTTACTTAAATGATGCTGGATTGTTCTTTTCCCTTGCTTTCCCGTTCTCTTTACTGTGTGTTCATCCATGACTCCATGCTGAATCCAGTACTTCAAATTTCTTTGCATCTGGCCTAAGGAGATTTAAAATCACTTTCTTTCATTAAATGCCCCCAGGCCTATGATTTGGTTTCACAGTTTTATATATGACTCTTACTTTGAGGATGCAGAAGTTAATGAAATGTATGTGGTCACTGTTGTTCTGTAACTACCACTTTGCAGAGAGAACTATAGAGCAAGCCCTCTAATGTTAATCTTCTGGCATAGCAGGTTGTTTCTCAGCTCTCTCAATATGAAAGGTTAACCTTCCAGTGGGGGAAAAATGTAAGCCTTAGGGGAAAGCTTATTTACTTTTCGTAAGTTTTATTTTCCTTCTCCCTACTATCAGTTTTGGGGAATTGCGGGATTTTTGCTGGTGAGCAGTGATTCCCTTTATAGAAAAGAGCTAGAGACTTCATCTGCCCAACTGAGAATACTAAGGACAGAATTTAAAAGACAGAGCACCACATGCCACGCTCCAATGGCTGTGGGTATGCCTTTTTTATGAATTACAGCATTCTTAAGACAATCCAGCCTCTGCCTCAGAGCAACAGCCCTCAGCAGGCTTCCCAGGCAGACAGTCCAGCCCTTGTCATAGGCCGTTCAACTCTGCTGCTTTTGACCACAAGGAAGGAAGTTACGCTTCTTAGAAAACAGCTGTCTGTTGTTAGGCAAAAAGGGCCCAAATCTTTTCTGATCTCTGACATTGTCTAGATACTTTCCTAGATGTATTTGAATGTATAATAAGCAGAAGTGGTACGGTTTTGTCTCACAAAATACTGTTTTTTCTGACATTTTGCCATGTGCTATGGCCATTAATTTTACCATAAGTCAGTGTCAGGTGAAAATTGAGAAATTTAGAACTTGCTAAATTGTCACGGGCTATGTGAAATGCTTGTCTGTTCTGGAGCACACTTGCATGAAATTTACTGTGTTATGAAAAATGCTATTAAAATAATACAGCTACTAGTAGCCCTAAACATCAGAGTCTTCTTTATTCATACTAAATGATAATGTCTTTCTCTCCATTAAGAATGAGGCTTTTTCCTGTCCTGGAGCTGAGGCAAACTATGAAAATCTGCCTACGTAAAAGAAAGGGTTTCCAGGTCAAACACCTGTTGTCCAATAAGGTGGTTACAACTCAAGCTGATTCCAAAAGGTAGAAAGAGGAGCAAGGATGTTCCAGCAGAGAAATACTGTAACCTTTTGTCCAGAAAAAGATGGATTTAAATCTTTTTCAGACTTGTTGATTTTGGTATTGTTCTTGATGATCTTGTTTAATTGTAACAATTAAAACTGCAAAACACTACAAGTACTGGATTGTTTTTGTGGCTCCAGCATTTTGAGACCATTGTTCTCAATAGAGCCGAAATACATTCCCCTCTACATCCTGCAACCAAATAATTTTTTTCCCAGATCAAGAAGTTAAAAAATGTTTCACTTCACACCAAACACATAGATTCTCTTCTTTGCTTTTGAAGTTACAAGACACTAGAATTATTTTTTTAAAAAGCAGCAACTTTGAACTACGAAATTACTTCTGTTTTAAAGCATGCCAGTAGGAAATAGTTCAGACTTTCCTCAAGTTTTCTACTAAAACATTCTGAACTGACTGAAATTTGGAAAAAGTTTTTTTGATTACTAAGCTCACACTCTTTCTAATCCCTCTTGTTAAAAATTTACTCTCAGAAAGAAAAAAAAAAAAAGAAAGGAACAAGTGCTGTCATTTTCTGTGTTCAGAAATTTGGGGCTTCAATTGTGCTATCTGTCAGTAAATTTTGCAATCTGCCATAAAACACAATTATGTTTTTGTTAAAATTTCAGGTGTTGTATTCCCACTGCCATCTTCAGTCTCATTGCACCACCATTAAAATGTTTTTTTTAAGAGTGAATGTTAGAAATAGTCCATATTTTATATTATTCTTTTATGTTTGAATTACCTCCATTGTCCAAAACTTTAATGAGTCTGTGTCTCTTAATCTTTCTTCCTAACTTGGAAACTGGCAGACAGCTTTTCAGTCACAGAAGTGGTCACTTTTGAAAAGCCTGTTAGTGGCATCCTGTATAATACAGATACTTCCCACAGTTAAGAAAAAAAATTAGCATTGGCTTACAGATTTTCTTTATTTTAAGAAATCAAATCCTACAGAAGAATAAACAAAACCTGTAAGTGTATGTTTCCACTGTATGAATTCTTTTTTCCCTTCATAGAAACAGCAGTGTGACCAAAATACTACATTTATTTATTATATTTCTTGATGTTACCTTATGTTAAAATATGCCAACATTTCATACTCACTGAAGAAAAGTGATACTCTCCTGAGTCTCAGCTCTGTGCATAACTACATTGATGCCTTTGAAGAGCAGAAAATATTTTTTTTAATCCTTAATGCAAAAAAGATAGCAACAAAAAATTATTTGTAAAAGTAAATTAAAAAAAAAAAATCCAACGTAAATAGTACATAGGTCATATATTGAATGATGTCCAACATTCTAAATGTTTCTCCTCTATCAAAATGCATTAGAGTTCAAGTTCTAAGGTGTTATTTCCTCCATAGTAGTCTATGTAATATTTTACACTCAATGAATATTTTCCTTTCTTCTGGTTTCCATTAGTTCACTTTGAGCAATTCAGATCATTCTATGAACAAGCTAATTCTTTCTTGTGGGAATTAAGTTATACAGTATTGTGTCTTTGGTATTTGAATACCATCTGAAATACTTGAGTGCTGAGAACCACATATGATGTTTTTCAGAGGAACTGCCAAATTACACATACTTAATCCTTAAGAATATTTTGAGTCAAAACACTAGATATTTAGAGTTTGGCACTCTTAAGTATTCAGTAGATGTTACGTTTGCTACGAAATTAATTAGCTTTAATAGAGTGAGTCATGCAAATGGAAACACCGTCCATGCACCAGTTAAATGCTTTAGTGTAAACGAAGGGTAACGGTGGTATTTTCTAATAAATACAGCATAGATTTTAACACTTTCTTGACTTTCCTGTAGCATTCTCCACGTGCTTGTCCTGAACGTAGCAATTGTAGGAGCTGGAGTAGCAATGGCAAGATTTTATCCAAATATAGGAGGTATCATAAGGTGAGTGTTGCTTGCAGAGTGAACTTCTCTGGGGTGCATGTTTGCCTCTTGATGTTGAAAAGGAACAGTATGAGCGCGGGTAATTCTTTAATCTTTACATCTTTAAATCTTTATATTTTGTGAGGCTTACATATTTTTAAGTTGTAAATAATGATTTGGAAGTATAAATGTTTATAAAGTTCTGACAAGCAGGTATCTGTAATTGTGTCTCTGTATCTTAGGTGATGGGCATGATTCCTTGAATTTCATTAGAGCTATGCCTGAGCTTGAACTGTACATGTGAAAGAATATGGTGTCAGTAGAAAAGTTGCTTGGTTATCATGTGGCTTCTCTCAAGTTTTTGTTTTGTATAAAGACCAAAGCTGTTTTGAAAGTCAATAATAAAGATCCAAGAAAGCAAGTAACTTCAAATGGAGAAGTGACATAAAAGTTGTACTTTATATTATGTCTTAAATTTACCATGTTAAGAAACACCTATGATTCCTATAATTGAAAAAGATTAACAGAAACAATATAACGATTTTTATTTTCTATGTTTGATACCACCATATTTGTAATCATTGTCATTCATTCCTAGTTTGCATCTTTCCTACAGCAACCAGGAGAGGAAGGTGTTTAAAAATATAGAAATCTTTGATTGTAAAGCCAGAATGACACGTTTTGATCTGACCAGAGGGACAAAATAAATTAGTTTTGCTCAATGGCTGACCTTTGAGGTTTTTTCCATTTCACATTTTTCTATCTCTCCATTTAGTGAAAATTGTTGTATTCTAGTAATAGAATTGGTCTAGTTATTATTTAAAAAAAAATCATGCATTACATTTCTGTGTTTGAAAACCGATCTTGATTTTAGCTAATGTGTTTGTACTGTGTCTAGTAACCAGTCATTTTGAACAGTATTTCCTGCTGATAAATTGTCTATATACCTTCTAATGCTGAATTTGTGTTGCAGATAGTTACTCTGTATTACAATGTTTCCTCTGTCTAAAAGGAATGTTCAGTATTTGAAATAAAATACTTTGTTAGTTAATAATGCACATGTGGCTGTAATATAGTTTAGTAGATGGAAACTCACAGCAGGAAAATAGCAGGTAGGTTTTGGTGAGCAAGGGAATAGTTAGAAAAAGAATAGTTAAATGTTTCACTTGCAGTGATTGATCACATTACCAGGAGGGCTTGTTCGTCTTTCCACGTCTAGAGAATGGTTTGCCAAGAACTCATTAAATAAACTAAAATGAAAGTTGCAGATTCAGGAGCATTACTATGCTTTTATGCTTTAACATGTGTCCTCAGATGGTGGGGTGCAATTAGGTGTGCAATTTTGACAGTAAAGCATGCCTACTAATGGATACACTGTCCAGTCTTTTTCTGTTGCATGTTGGCAGATATACCCAAAGAAAGTAGAAACATCAAGTCAAAGGTAAGGAGTCAGTTCCCAGAAGCATCTGGAAATAAGACTGAAACATCAGAGGTACAGGGGATTTGGAGGTTGAACATCACAGAGGGGGATAATTAACTACCGGTGAAGGAGGTGAATGACAACAAGGAACAAAATTTGATGATTAGCAACTTCAGACAGTCTTTGTTCAGCCAGATTGTTCATTGCTTTGAGAGTAAAAAATAACAAGAAGAAATAAGAGCTAACACAAAGTGTTTTTTTTTTTCTTTTTCCTTCCCACCCCCTTTCCTCAGATACTCTGGAGCAACATGTGGTCNNNNGGGGGTGGTAGGGGGTTGCAGGAATTGTAATTTTTAGTAATTTGGATCAAAATGTACTCTTAATTTTGAAGATGCTATTAAATTGTTTAGGCAATATCTTTCCTCTAGGAAATTCCAACTAAGAGATACAATAAACTCCTGTTTCAGTGTTTTATTCAGAACCAATATGTACACAAGTTATTTGTGTTCTTCGAATAAAAAAAAGTCATCAGGATAAAAAAAGTAGAACAAGACAATTAAAATCAGAATGCTAGTCTTGACCTCACTTCAACTCTGTTAACTGGGCTATAAGTTATCTTGTCAGGAGTTGCATGTGGTTTCATGGGTGCATAGTGGACACAGTGTTCATCACAAACTTGCTCTGTCCTTTGTAATGTCTTATCCTAATCAACTCTCATTATGCTCTTCCACTACATTAGTCTAGACATTTCAGATTGTGAGCAGAGAGACAAAGCTAGCACTCTTCAGAATTGTGGACTAAATCAACTAAGTTCTATATAATTCCTAATAAAAGCTGGGAGAATGGGAAGGGGTTTGTTGTGCTTTTTTTTAAAAAACTTCTTGCTTAGAGGATGCATATGCTTAAGCACACAGACACCTTCTTTCACCTAACATCTGTGAATCTGAGTCTTAACCTAAAACTTACAATAATTAAGTTGTAGACAATAGTGGAATGTCATCTTTTGTGGTTGGAGAGAGAGGAAAATCTTCTCTTTGAACAGAATTTCAGTGTATTAAAATAATCAACAAATGTAGAACAACTGAAAGAAGACTCAAAGCAATGCTAAATTCAAAAATAAAAAACTTGGACTAATGCAATAATTGTGAAGTAGGAGTTGAGTTGGGAAAGATAATTAAATTCCAGGGTAAGAGTTTCTATTTTCACCAGAGAGTCAAAGAATAGCATAACCTAGATTATTACTATTTTTCTCTCGGAAATGATGCGAATTTTTGTAGTAGTGATGTAAATTCATCTGTTTGTTAGGCTTCTCAGACTGTGTAGAGAACACTGACATGTAATTAGATTTGTTTGAAATACAAGATTGTACAGGTTTGGAATATTATCTGCAGAATAGAGTAATTATTTCCTTTTTCTTGTTAATATTTTTGTGCTTTTAAATCAGAATTGGATAATAGATTTTCTGTACTTTATTAGAGAGAACTATTTTCCCCATTCTGGTCATTTTTTCTGCATATACTTTTACCTTCTATGTGGTTTCCTTGTTCTTGAGGACATATCTGTCTACACTTTTC
>VWZY01009696.1:34065-53817 GCA_013399075.1 Chloroceryle aenea
GAATGACAACAAGGAACAAAATTTGATGATTAGCAACTTCAGACAGTCTTTGTTCAGCCAGATTGTTCATTGCTTTGAGAGTAAAAAATAACAAGAAGAAATAAGAGCTAACACAAAGTGTTTTTTTTTTCTTTTCCCTTCCCACCCCCTTTCCTCAGATACTCTGGAGCAACATGTGGTCTGGCCTTTGTATTCGTGTATCCATCCCTCATCTACATGATCTCCCTGCATCGTGCTGGGCAGCTGACGTGGCCAGCATTGATCATTCACATCTTTATAATCCTCCTTGGACTGGCTAATCTGATTGCACAATTCTTCTTGTGAAAATCCCCCTTCTCCCAGCAGCTATCACAAGTGGTACTGTGACATTTGGCAACAACCTTGAGCAACACATGCATGAGAATGAACAAGTCCTTAATATGATAGTCTTTAGAAAAGCTGCACCTTTGAAACAAATTCAGAACACATCTTCAGGCACTTGACAGGAAACCTGACTTGCTCCCCTAAAACTGCAACTTACGGAGAAGTAAAATGGTTCAGATTTGAGTAAGGTAGTTCTCCTAGTTTTGTTGAACATGTATCAAAGATAAATAAAGCTCAAATGTTTCCATTTTGTACACACTTCTCAAAACATGCAGCTTTCAGCCTCATGCAGAACTCCTCTTTCCTCCAAAGGAACTGTCCTCACCTTTATTAACAAACATGCTTTTGCAGTGTTGTTCAGTGACTGTTTGAAATGCTCTTCCGTTGCAGTTGTTTTCCTGGTTTGTTTCAAAAATGAAGAAATTATTGTCTTTCCTTTTTGNTAATCAACAAATGTAGAACAACTGAAAGAAGACTCAAAGCAATGCTAAATTCAAAAATAAAAAACTTGGACTAATGCAATAATTGTGAAGTAGGAGTTGAGTTGGGAAAGATAATTAAATTCCAGGGTAAGAGTTTCTATTTTCACCAGAGAGTCAAAGAATAGCATAACCTAGATTATTACTATTTTTCTCTCGGAAATGATGCGAATTTTTGTAGTAGTGATGTAAATTCATCTGTTTGTTAGGCTTCTCAGACTGTGTAGAGAACACTGACATGTAATTAGATTTGTTTGAAATACAAGATTGTACAGGTTTGGAATATTATCTGCAGAATAGAGTAATTATTTCCTTTTTCTTGTTAATATTTTTGTGCTTTTAAATCAGAATTGGATAATAGATTTTCTGTACTTTATTAGAGAGAACTATTTTCCCCATTCTGGTCATTTTTTCTGCATATACTTTTACCTTCTATGTGGTTTCCTTGTTCTTGAGGACATATCTGTCTACACTTTTCACTGCCTGGCAGCAAGTTTATCTTGCACTGCTGACACCATTAGTGCCAGCCAACATACCTGCTTTTTAGAGACTGGATCTGACCTCTTCCATAAAATACTTAAATGTCTAGGTAGTCATCACTGCATGTAACTTGATTGGCGCATTCACTCAACATTTTTAGCAGTGTGTTTCACCAATTAACTTCTTTTTTCTTCTTTTTTTTTTTTCCACTTTTCAACAAACTTTCCAACAAATTTTACAGATGACAGTTCCACACCTGTAGTGTGTTGCTATACCCTCCACAGTTACTCTATACAGAAGAGAAGTACTTGAACACCAAAAGGAAAGTACAAAAGATGCAGGGTTTCAAGCATCATTGACTCATTCACATTAAGCTTTTGTGCTTATTTATTATATACTTTGTGCTTAATTTAGGTACAAACCCTGATGAATGCAGATATTTCAATTTGATTATGTCCTCCCATACTCCATCTGGATATGATTACGTGAGTTAAATCCTTGCCATTGAAGGAAATAGTAAAATGCCCATCGATTTTAATAGAATAAAATTCTGTTGGAATCTAGTCATTCAGCAGAAATTTCCAAGTAAGACAAAGTTCACACTGAGGTGCCTTAATTGCATCTTCTCTCTGTTTATCTTGTTTCCTGTTGTGCAATGTACAATGAGTTAATATCTGAGTTAATATTTAAAAGAAAAATGTACATTCCTAAAAGCCTGTTTTAGCTCTGGGTTACAGAGATAGATTCTTGCGGTGCATTTTTATACAGCTTTTGACAGCCAGCTTTGATTTTAATTAAAAATTGACAAGTATTAAAATATTAACGAGTATGTCATTACACTGTCATGACCTGAAGTACATTTTCTTAGAAGAAAGTAATTTTTTTTTTAATCTTACTTCATACTCACAAGGATCAAAAGCAAGTTAGGAGTATGTAAGTTCAGTGGCATGTTCTGTTTTTTTTTTTTATTTTGTCAACAGTCAACTTCCCAAGTAAGGTAGTATCTTAAAATTTAATGTCAACTTAAATTAAAATTAAAAGACCAGAAGTAGATTGCCATGTCTTTTCATGTAAGCACAAAAATTAGTTCTCTCTTCATCTTGCCTGCTCATGCAGCCTTCAGTGATGGCCAACTAATTAAAATTCCTTACGTTCTTTGTTCCAGGAAATCAGCATGTGACTTACTAGAGCAGAAAAAGTAGTATATGTACCTGATGTGTATTATGAAACGATATTTACTATCTTCTCATAGAAGAAAACTAATTCCTGATGGAAATACTGAATTCTGTCTTGACACTTGAGCTTTGCTGGAGTGAACTGTGAGGTGAAATATTGTCAGCTCTGGGCATTAAGAGCCTACAGTTTTCTTCATAACAGCACCAGGCTCTTTGTTTGGCACCATCCCTACCCCATTGCAGTCTGAAAATCCAGCCACCCACAGTATGTGGTAACTGTGATACAAAATGAACATCTCATTGTATGAAGTTCAAGCAGCTGTAATGATATGTGCTGATACTATCAAGCTAAATCCAGATCACAAGTTACACAAGGCCCAGCATGACCTTAAGACATTGCCAAAGCATCAGTAACCAGGGAAATTCCCAGGAAGCTCCAAGAGCAGTTGTGGACTTGCCTGTGTGGTGAAGCTGTGAATGTCTTTTGAGTGATTACACACAATCTGAGCACTGAAACTAGTGGGTCCTTTATGGTGAACAGAAGTAGTTGTACTTTCTAAGGACAGGGACAGGTGATGAGGCTTTTACATCTGCCTTCTTCCAGAGAATTGTCTCAATATCTATACTTGTACTAACCTCATTGCCTTCTCTGTAATGGCCTAGCATCATCTGTTCCAGTTTCTTGATGTTATTAAAGCCCAAATTCTTCCTTTCAGATTCTGGCAGGCTTCAAAGTCTCTCCTGTGTTTAGCTCTCAGTTTCCTCTTGCTCTTCCAGTCACTCATAGCCACATCTATTGCTACAAGTGAATCTTTCTCTGTTCTCTCTGGATTAATAACGTAAATGTATTACATTCTGTAGCTCAAACGATCTGCACAGCAAAAATGAGCTTTCGTGATTCAAACATTGCATCATTTAAACAGAGGGGCTAATGGAGGATTTTTTTATGTACCATTTCTTTCTTAAAAGTTCACTCTCTTGAACAGCATGTACAAAAATAGGTAAAGACAATGGCCTTTGGTTGCAATGCCGAACACTTTGTCAAAGTGACACTTTGCCTGCTCAACCTCTAGACTACTCCCTTCTCCACCAGCATTCCACATGGTGGTTGGCTGTTGATTATGTGATCACCTAGGTTTTTTTTTCCACAAGGCATCAGCTTGACAATGCGAAGGTTGCAAGAGCAATTTGTTCCCTATCATTGCTCAGACCTGGCATCTGACTTGGTAGCGCTGGACTTTGGGCAAATGTTAATATGCAAGAATGTGTAGTCAGAGCTAAGGTTGCTTAAAATGCCTTTGTGGCCCATGTCAGTGGATGTCCCTTCAGCAAGGCACAGCAGGAAAAGGCTGAGAGGCAGCAACAGTGTAAAGGAGCTGCTATGGGAAGGAGGAGAGACTTGACAGAGTAACTGAAACATTTGAATCTTTGACATAGAGTCTGCATTCTGGCAATTCTGAGAGACTCCTGTGTACATACAGCCTGACTGATGTTGCAAAGAACCAGTGAAATGGCAGTGAAATTAGGAGAAATGAGAGATAGGTAGCCTCTGGAAAGCATTTGTTGCCTTTCAAGATGTTTTGCTCTAGAGGACAACTGGACTAAAGTGTTTCACAATTAAAATGGATATGAAGGCACCTGAGGAAAAACAATAATGAGAAAAGGATTAGTCCTTGGTAGTGGCTGGTATCATGTGTACCAGCAAAACAGTGTCCTCACCTACAGCTGGAAGCAGAAATTCATTTCTATGGGCAGTTCATGAAATCCGGGGGCTGTCCTCAGTAATGAAGATGCTATTTTAGCAGAGCTCTCAGTAACTTCCTAATAGGAAGTAAAATATTAATGATGTGCAAAGTACTGATATGTTTGTTACAGCTCATTGTACCTTGCTTGATGGGGGAGTATAGTATAAGCCTTTTTCTCTGAGTTGGTATTCTGGTGTTCTGATAGGTTAGAGTCATGGTCAGCATTATTTAATTTGCTCTGCAGTTGACAACACCATTAAAGCTTTATTGGAAAGGAACAGGACTCAACGTGCTGGATTCTCTCTACTTCTCACTCCTGTAATTTCAAATGGTGGAACCAGTGCTACATAACTGATGCTCTGTGGTTTATATTTCCAAACACCAACTGATCTGAGCAGGGCAGGAGGGGTGTCTCTTTTTTTCAAATTTACCTATTTATAGCTTTTCTCATATACCTCCTTTTTGTAATCCCTAAAACAGTCCAGATGAAAAATGCAGGTTTATATAAAACACTTTTTTTGTTTATTCTTAGTATGTTTATGTTGCAGTTTAGCTAAAATGCATTGAATTATTTCCAAAAGCTCAAAGACTTGTTTAAAAACTGCTGTCCATGTGTTTCTTTTCATCATTGTTTGAATGGTCTTTTTTCAGTTCTGAGGACCTTGTTCACTTCTGACATTTCATTAAACTGTTAGAGGAAGCTGAGATTAGTCAGGTCATTTCAAATCAGCACAGCAAAGTCATTCGGCTGCAGTATGAGAGCAGGAGAAATGCCTACACATGGAGTTGCAGGCTAGATACTAAATGCCACACCAGATACATTGTACCCACTGCTGAGCTAACTTAATCTCTTACAGCAAAAGGAGATTGTATTACAAAATTAACACAGAGCTTCAAATTACAGGCTCATTATAGGAGAGGGAAGAGTGCTTTGCATTGAAGGTGTTTTGGTTTTTTTTATCTCCCCAGCAAATAATCTGTATTTTTGCATATACGTGTGTGCTACAAGCCCAGGTCGAGATAGCAAATTAGCGAAAGCAAACTCAAAAGGACATTGCTTCACCGTCAAGTGTAAGAGTTCGAGGGGTCTGGGCTGGTACAGAGTGGCAGACAATGAAGATGATTCCTGCTTAGGCTTTGTGATGATTTTGGGTGTTTGGGAAGGCTCATGTTCACTCTGCATCTCTTCTATAGAAACAGAACACTCTTTACTAAGGGAAGGCTGAATCTCATCTGTCCTGTCTGCAGTCCTTAGGCTTGAGAGGATTTGCATTACTAAAGTCCCCTGTTATGGAAATATGATGCTGCTTTGGGTGAAGACAGATTGACAATGATGGGAAAAGATCATATCCCGCTGCTGTGAAAGTTACCACACGGAATTTTCTCTTCTCAAGGAAACTGCTATCTTCCTGAAACTGGATTTATTCAGCCCTTGAAATCACATTTCTTTATGGTGCCACCCACTCTTCAGCTATTTTCACAGTGGTGGTTCAGGTTTAAGTGTTGTCTTGTCTCATCTCTCCTCTTGATAAGTTGTACACCAAAGAAGTGAGGGGTAACCTCTGATAGCCAAACCCAAGCTAGTTGTAATTTTTTCTCTGATTAACCAGCTGGGATAACAAAATTTGTACAACAAAATTTACTATTAATTCTGGGAAGGGGGTGGAGATGGTGGATTTTTTTAAACTGACTGAAATCTTGTTTAAAGCAATATTGGTCTATGAAAACAGTGAGTTGCAATTGCATATACTGTTCCTGTTCCTACTCCAACAGAAGAAAACAAGTTTACTTAAAGAAAAACAGAAGGTCTTTGTACTCTGAGAGCGCTTATTTATGCCACAGATGACACATTTTTTTTGCAGGCAGCCAGCTACCTGCATCAAAGCAATTGCAAGAAACAGTGGGCTAGAGCTCCTCCTATGGAAATAAAACTTACCTGGAGGAGCACAGGTTTTCATTCTTTTCCTGTTTTCTTAGATAACTCTGATGCCCCAGTGAGCCCCTTTCAGATAGGTTTGTCCACCTGACTTGCACCTTGGTAACGAATCGCCGTTTAGTAGCATCAAAGGACTATGTACATGACCACAGGCTCCCACACACTTTCCCTGAGTGATAAGGAGACTGACCCAGTTCTTTCCACCGTGAAATCTGCCCTCAGTCCCCAGCCTCACTATAATGTCTATACTTACCTCCAAGGTCAAACTGCAAGTGAACTTAAATCATTGGGTAAACTCGTTAAAAACCTGGCTTCTATAGTTTTATTGTGAGGACACCACACCGTTTTCTTTAGCATATGACTGACTCTTTTACATTCATCCCATGTGTTCATACAGGAAAAATCAGGGCATCAGATGGCAAAATATTTTAACATTGTGTATGCTTCACAGTGTACCCTGAGTAAAGAAAGTCTCTTAAAAATTAATCCAGTAAAATTACCTTCTGTGTTGAATCAGGGATAGAAACACATCAACCCCTCTTTATCCAGTATTTGAAGTGTATGTGAAAAAAATGCTGAAAAGTAAGATCCATGAGAAAGGGAACTACAAAAAGAGAAGCTTTAAAAGACATCAGAATGCACATAGAATTTTCTGGCAAGGGCAGCCTAGACCTCTGGCTTACTTGGGATGGCTCCCATCAATAAGAATCTTTCCCTTTGCTTTCAATGGGTACTGACTCAGTCCTTGGAGAAACTTTTTGAAAAGATTTTGGCAGTTAAAGGGAGATTCCATCAGAAACAGCGGGACTCCGCTTTCCACACGAGAAGCTTGTTACACTTCAGCAGCTGTTATTCAGATGCAGTTGGACCTACATCACAATTAACCTGCTATACCATTGAGTGTGATATAACAGATTTACCTTCAAAAAAACTCACTGAAATGTGAGTACCTAAGTAAAACATGGAATATAAGTGGGAAGCACAATCAGATTTTTTAGTTTTGTTGTTTTGTTGATTTTTGTTTTGTTTAGGGTTTGGGATTTTTTTTTTTTAATGTGTTTGATTGTTTGTTTGGTGGGGTTTCTTAGGTTTTTTTATTATTATTTGTTTTGGTTTGTGTGTGTGCAGTAATAATTCATATGGTAAAAAAAAAATCTACATTTGAAGAACCCTCAGCTGGCTATTTCATTTCAGGGTGGATCTTTCTTTTCTTTGATTCCTTGGAGAAACATTTACAAGTACTCTCTGTGTAGTTGCATTGTTGCACCCCTATGTACTTGTTCTGTGCCTGATAGTTATTTGTCAGCAGTGTTCCTCTGAGTAGTATTTTATAGCACTTGAACCACACGGAAAGTATGCACCAAGCTGAACCAAGCTGAACCTGCTAAATTTGGTGAATAATCTGTTGTGTGTAGATGCTGTCATGTATTTCTATGGAAGAAAAAACACTAAGGGGACTCTGTCCTCTGCAAAAACACTTTCAAGATCCTTCCTTTTCTAAGTGCTGTGTGAATTTCCATGCAGTTCACTACCTTCATTACTGACTAAAGCCACAAGCCTCAAGCCAGCAGACAGCTGGAGACGAGCTGTGAACCTTTTTAAGCACATTTATTTTAAAATGTTAAGCCAAATTATATGTTAAGTCATAGAAGACTCAGAACACAGTTTTCTCCTATGTGCTTCTCCATCAGCCCCACCACTTGTCCGTTGTACTGCACTGCTTTATAGAGCAATTAATCCTGTTTTGCTTAATCTAACTACCAAGTGTCCCTGTTCTGACACTCATGATGACAGTTCTTCTTCAGCAGATCAATAAATAATTGAATAGTCCATCAAGTTTCTCTGCAAAGGAGGCACTGACCTGTGCAACTCAAGTAGAAAGAATCTCTTTGGGGATCTAAAGACCTAAGCATTCACATTCTGGTGCTGACCTGTTCAGAGAGGGCACTACTGGGGGTATGCCTGACCCATCAATAACATGCATTGATTTGTTGCTTGAGGCCCTGAAGCGCACATTACACCCTTGCCATGAAGTTTGCCTGTGATGGGCTGTGATCAGTTGCATCATGCAGTGACCTTGATATCCAATCCACCAAGAGGATGAGTAGTGGCTTCAGTCAACTTGACTGGCTCTTCGGAGGAATAAAATGTGGGTTTTTTTCTAAGGATTTTCATCTTGTGTTATGCATTATCCATGATGGCCTGAGTGAATTCAAAAATTATGTTTCTGCTGTCAGTAAAGGGGAGTGAGCAGTTATGGATCAGCTGGTATAATGCAGGTACAGCCACAGCTGCTCCAGGCTATATCTAACTTCCAGCCATTCACACCTGAGGGAGGTGTCCTCCATCTCGAAAATACATAATCACTGCTAAACTTGACATGACTCTGTGGACTGCTTTGCTGTCCTTACCTCAGAAACTTTAAAAGGAGATAAAATTCTGCCTCACAGTGCACACCAAAGCTGTAGAAGAAATAATAGGACATTAATAGAAAAATTCCATACAATGGCAAAAGCTACCTCAGGACACATGCAGTTCCACACAGAAACCTAGAGTTGCAGAGAGGAAAGCATTGTATCATTGTTTCTATCTTTTTGCCACTCACAGGAGTGAGTAAGATACTCCCAAGCTTCACCAAGCTTTTGCTTCAGCCACATATGCAAGAGTAATCAGACAGTTCCTACATGGAGCCAGGATAGAACTATAAATCTGTAAGTGAATGATGTCAGCACAGGAGAGCTGTATTTCTTAAAAAAAAACCCCAAACAACTGTGCAAGAGAGGCAGCAAACATCCAGCTCCATCACATACTGTGCTTGTACAGCTGATGCAAAAGCTTACACATGTCTTACTGTTCCATACTAGACTATAAACATTATGAGACAAGTGGAGCACGTTACTTATAAAGCTGTAGGCAATATGATATGAAGAGTCATTTTCTTTAATAATTTATGTTTTTAAAGGTTTGGGTCCTCAACAATATATATTTTTGTTTGCTAGTATTAAATGAACCCCTCTTGGAGGAGCTAGATTCTATTGCCTGGCCCACCTCACAACTCTTAAGGCCAACATAGCATTAAATAACTGAAACAATTTGAACTTTGTAGACTTTTCTGCTATGAAACAACTATTATAGAAGAGCATTTAACAGTGTGCCTTTTTTTTTCCTTCAAGAGTTTTGGAGTAGTCCTCCTTTTTCAGTTTCAAGATGACCAAATAGTTCCAGTAATTTCTGATCTTCTTGCCAGTTTATTAGTGCAACTGGCTACTAACCAGCTGACTGATGTCAGTCTCGTAATACAGAATGACAGTTAGACAAGGGTCCCATGAGAAACAGAAGGAGGATCAAACACAATTGGAAATCTGTGAAACACACAAAGGTTCTACTGTTTTTTATAGCACTACTTATTCAACAGGTTTTCTTTCTTGTTGCTTCCTTTCCCAGGTGTGTGTATGTTGTATTGTTCTCCATTTTTTGGTGTGGGTTTTGGGGGTTTGATTTTGGTGTTTTGTTGGGGTTTTTTAATTATTTGTTGGTGATAGTGGTTTTGTTTTGTTTGCTTGCTTTTTTTTTTGTTGTTTTGTGGGTTGTTTGTTTGGGTTGTTTGGTTTTTTTTTTAATATGTCATGTAATGGAGTACTTATTCTCATTAATATATCCCACAAGATAGAGCATCCCTAATTATCTTCTGTGTTGCCAAATGCAATCTTAGGCTTGCATCTTGCATTTCTATGAATGAACTGCAATTGTGAAGAAAAGCCATTTTTTCCAAGGCTGCAGGAGCAGTTTTTTCCAGCTATTGTGAGCACAGAAATGTGCCTGCACACACCTAGAGATCTCCAGACATCAGTGAATATTACAGATCCTTGAAGCTGCAGAACCAGAAACTAAGTGTTAGTATAGTAGCCAATTATGTCCTTCCCTCATCTTTGTTCTTGATATAGCCTGGTCTGATTTTGCAACTAAATATTGAAGAGTGGCATTATAGAAAGGTCTTTGCAAAAAGTCTATTGAAAGAACTGTATCTAGATTATTTGAGACAGGACTAAAACAGATTATAGTCTGTTTCTCATGGATTTTTTAGCACTAGGTTAAAGATGTCAGATTTAGGTTGCTTTTCATTACTGTGTCTAATTTTGACTGCCCCGCGGTTCAGGATAGGTTCTTTGGGTAAGAGTTACGTCCCCATGAGTGAGATTTGCGGAAACCATAACTGCTAAAAAATGAATTGTGATCTAGCCAACAAGAATGCTGTAGAGATGGAAATCACATGTATCACAGGTATCACAGGGTATTAGGGGTTGGAAGGGACCTTGGAGATATTCAAGTCCAACCCCACTGCCAGAACAATGCTGTGGGAAATGCTGCAGGGAGTTAATCATCTCAGTGTGAGTTGCAGTGACATGAGACTCCTCTTGTTATAGCCAGAAAAAGCTGTTGCATTTTCCATATTTGCATCTGATGTCCATTCAGGGATCAAGCTGTATTTACCTGAGCTGTGCATGGGATCCAGTACAACATACTCTGCAAATCAGTACATCTCCACAAAAGACATCTGGACTTCTACATTCAAGAAAAGTGTTTTGAAGAAAATTTGAGTCTCATCAACTGTTTTCATCTCATTTTCCATTGCTTGAACCCTATCTTTATTGTCATATCTGCCAGTGAGAAAGTTTCCAGCCTTCAGGCGATATGAATATGTAAAGTATTCCAGCAGATTCAAATCCCTTCTTGCCTCAGTGCAAATCTACAGAGGTGGTTTTCCAGCACACATTAGGCAACACCTAATCTTTGAAAAATTCACTGTATTTCAGCAGACGTACTTGTCTCTGGGAAAGATTAAAACTTCACTGCTTTCCACATGGTTTGAAACAGTCACATCTACAGAGAGCAGAAGTTTTACTACAAAGGTACATAGATTCTCAATATGTCTTTTCTTCAAGGAAACCACCAGTATGGAAAGGAAAGAGCAAAGGACAGTGGAAAGGGAAAGGGAAATGGAAAAGAGAGAAAGAGAGAGAGANACGAAAGAAAGAAAGATGCTTTTGCTATTCAGTCCAAGCTTAGTGCTGATAATTTGTTATTAATAACCTTTCTTCTAGTTCAGTTAGAAGCTGCAGTTAATGTCTACATAAACAGGTCAAGAGGCTGAAATGACTCTCTTTAGGAGTAACACCCAGGACAGAAAAAAGAGGGGAACTGGGAGAAATCCCTGTGGAGATAGGGAGGAGGCAAGTTACCATGCTCCCTGGCATCAGTGAATCCTTACAGGTCTATATGGAGAAGGCCAGAACTTGTCTTTCTCTCCACTTTACCTTCCACCTCACCTCTCATGGTTTCCTGTGCTTTCTAAAGAGCTTGTCAAGTTGTGCAAGGAGAATCCACAGGAAAGGTCATGTAGCATTAACACATAATATCATTGCATTAGGTGCTGAAAGAAAGAGAAAGCATGTATTGAATAATGTTCCCTTATAGCTTCCTGTTCTCTTTCCTTAACTGCCAAGAGGTTAATCCAACTGAAAATTGCTGTCACCAACTAGAAAGGCACAGAATGTAGAAAGTAAGTGTCTATATTTATACATGGTCATCAGGTCAGAGATGAATTAGTCTCTGCCATCTGTAATAGGATACCAGTGACTATGAGAAATTAGGAAATTTGTTTTACATCTCTTTATTAACAGAAGAAGCTCCAGCAATGTAGTGGTCACCTAACTCCGAACTGGGGCAGTGGTTCAATACTGACTCAGAGGGAAGTGTGCCAGCAGCACCACTGAATGTGCATTACATGTAATACAACTGGAAATTTGGACAGCAGCTTGTTATTGCACTGTTTTGGAAATGCATGAGTGAGTCACTGTTTCTGGAATCTGAACCTTTCTCAGCATGTTTCTGTGCTCAATTCTGTCATGTCATTTGATAAAGCCTGAAGGACTGATGCTGTTTATCTAGGATCTTCACACTGGAATACTCTGATACATCTCTGCCATCCTTCTTCCTGTTTCAAAAAAAACCCCAAACCAACAAAATAGAGTGCAATCCACTATATTCTTCCATTGTGAAAGATAATCAAAAACACTTCTTTTAATTGACACTAATCTTCTCCTTTATGAGAGCAACCACTGAGCTCAGCCATTGCACTCAATGGTGTTTCCAATGCTTTCAGATGAGGCTGCCCCAATTCTTATTCCTTCACACCACTGTGCACACAGTACTCCTTCACTCTTGTATTTCAAAATGCTTCTTGTAAGACTGTACACTACCAACACTGATAAAATCACATACATGCTCTGCAGTAACCAAACATGCCAGGGGATGCCTCTGCATTTTGCCTGCTTCCTTTCTCCTCTTCTGCTGACAGTTGTCTGCCTCTAGAGCTGCACTCGTGTCTCTGCAGGCTTAGGGTCCCGGTACCACTCTGAACATCACTGATTGGACAGAGTGTCATTCCCTCTAACAAATGCCATAATTTGTCTACAACACCTTGGCTTTTCCCTCTAACAAATGCCATAATTTGCCTACAACACCTTGGCTTTTTTTTCTACTTCTTACACTAAAATCTAGTGTTGACCTGAATTACAGTTAAAATAGTTTTATTTAATCTGATAACTACAGATAAACACAAATGCACACACACTCTTGTCTTGTTTATGAGACATTTAAAGACAGGTATATTCAAAAGGATCAAAGTGACAAGAAATTAACAAACTGGCTGTGCTAGAATCTGACTGCAGAGGAAAGGGAATCTTCCCATCTTGCAAACAAATACATGTGCTGGATTAAGCATTTGAGCAAACCAGTCTCAGAAGAGATGAGCAAGATTAAAGAAATGCACTTAGGAAGGGTCAGGGCTGAATACTGACACCTCTGTGATAGTGTCCATCCTGAGTCAGATTCACAAAATCTTCAATGCATAAGAGGCCTTTTAGATATCAGCACTCAGATGTATTCACAATGTCTGATCCAACCTTGCAGGCACCTACAGTTATCCACGGAGTTACAAGAGTGCTCAGAGGTTACCTCACAGGTGAGAGCAAGAGAGATGCAAAACACTGGGTTTCTCCAAACTCTGTTACTTGCTGATCCTGATCAAGCAGAAATAGCCAGAGCATGCCTAACTGTCCCTTGAAACACAGCCAGAAGGCAGACAGGTTATGTCCAGCAATAAAAGCACTCAGATGGGAGATGGGAGATCTGAGAAGCTGAGTTCTCTCTTCTGTAATATACATGGAACAGTCTTACAGCAAAAACTACAGTCTCTCAGAGATCTTCCTCATCATCAGCCTTACAGAACCATTTCTCTCAGTTGTCATTAAATGTGATAAAGTCAAGCAGGTTCTTTACCATATAGAGGTGACTTTTAAACTGTCTGTGGTTTTGTCATGTTGTAAAACTAGGCGTTTTTTTGGTTTTGTTTTTTTTAAACAAGGATACTACAAACAACTTGAAAGAAAACAAACCATACATGGACATACTTAGCAGATGTAACATTAAAACTGTATTGCATCACACACATGTCACTTTTTAACAGGGTCTAACATTTTATAGACTTGCCTTTATCTGCCTCTACTATATCCCCTCACACTTCTGCTTGTAGTTTTTCTCTTAGCCTTTTATTCTAGAAGCAGAGAAACACAAAGGTGAAATGGCAGTCAGAATTTGTACTGAGTCATGGTTACAGTATTTTTTAAAGAATGCAGATAACTAGGCAATAAAAACCATGTTCAGTCCCGGGTTCCTCTGCCCACCTACTGTGGATAATCCATCACATATTTCATGAGCTCTTATGCAAAATAAGATCAGGTTCATGATAAATGACCGCAGCACATATCCCCTGCCGACTGCTGAGTCTGGGACAGGATACTCCTCATTTACCTATTTTTAGAAACTGTGGGGCCTTTTTTTATGCCCCTTAATTGCTTTAGTCATTCAAAGTACATACACAGTGAGCAGATTTTCCCCCATTGATTTGTGAGAAGATTCTGTGAGGCTGCGCTACTCTTATATTTGTTTCCAGAAAATTAACACTGCTGCACAAGATAGCTGTCACACTGATTTTTTATGCTTTCATGGATCTGCATCATTTGTGTAAGATGCTATTTGTAGGAGGAACCATCCCAGCTGTTTGTTGCTGATGTTGATGCACTGGTACTTTAATGGAGTGAAATAATCTGAAATAATTTGAGTTTGCATCTGAAAGCAAGCAGCAGTACTCAGATTCTAAGTATGGCTGAATGAAAATTCCTGTCTAAACCTGAGAATAGATTATTATTTGTGAATTTAATAATAATAACAATCATATTAATAGTAATAGAGAAAGGAATAAACGAAATCTGTGCTCTGAACTTACACCCATGACAGTAGTATCTGAGTCCCTTGTCATTTCTGTGATGTTTATCTTCAGAGTGTCTAGCTGCATAACAGCAGCACTATCTTCCCCACCTGGCAGAATAGACGAAACAGGGCACATGGTGTATGCTCACGGCTTGCATTCTGATTCCAGCCCAAGCTCCTTAAAAGGCCACACCACGTGTTTGTTGGTTTGTTGATTCACAGTCGATGGAAGCCCAAGTGGGCACCAGAAGGAAAAACTAAAAAACACTGCAATGCCTTTGTGCCTGAAAACAAACCCCTCCCTCCCAGACATTACCACTTAACCCTACCCTACGGAACTGCACACTCGAGTCCTCATTACTTCAACACGGCTAAACAAGTAGAGACCCAGATGGAGGGACGTAAGCAATTCAGACAGGGCTCCCTGGAAACCTGGGAGAGCACTCATACTTCAACAGCTACACTCTTCTTCCTCAATTCTGGCTTAAGACAAAGCACAGATAAGATTAGCATTATGTTATCCACTAATCTTGTATTGGGAAGGTGATAATTTGGGGCATCATACCAAGTTTCCTTCTTTTTTTCCCCACATCTGTAGGTATGAATTTACTCATTTGTGTGTTCCCTTCTGAGAGCTTCATTTCAAAGGCTGAAAAGTTAAAATAACATGGAGTGGTTCTAGTGCCGTGCACCACACATTGTTTCTATCATGTGAGAATTTCTTAACTGTGGTACACTTCAGCAGCACAATTTATTACAAACCTTGGAAGTCTTTTCAGGAGCCCAAGGACCTCATGGACCTTGAACCAAGTTTCAGCAAGCTGCTCAGATATGCAGTCACTAGGCAGACATCTGGAAGTGTGTTTTTGCACATTTATTTGCTAATGCAAATGTCCCAATGCAAGCATTAACACTCAAGAGCATTATGTGGATTTTAAGCAATTAAACTGGGTCACATGAAAGTTATTCTGACAGACGTAATCCTTCTCCTCTTCTTTGCCAAGTACTTGCTACAGGAACCAGAGAACATCAAGCCAGACTCCTGCCTCCTTCCACTGCTTCTGGTGCTCCAGAGAGGACAACATCCCTGCCCAGTTCTGACTTCACTCTTATTTTTATTGTTGTTATTCTAGTTGGGAAAGAAGCAGCAGGGTGGAAGGGAAAGATAAAACAGGAGATAAGAGGATATTTTTATGCCTTTATCTGCACAAATGACTCACATGGGACAGGTTTATTCCTTGTCTCTCTCGGGATTAATGCCTCAAGGAGAACAGCAGCAAAATTAAGGTTCTTATTGCCACTGTGTAAAAGAATTCCTTCTTTCACTCTAGTCTGTGAGGTATTTGAGGGAATGGCTGTGAGTTTGTACAGCAAGTAGCACAATTGGCTCCAAACTTAATTGGACCTCTCGATATTAGTGTAATAAAAGTAAATACTGAGTGATCAGGGCTTAATTATAATCTGGTCATTCTGTGTTCTGGCAATAGATTACAGGAGCCATTGATGTGTACCTTAGACACTGAATCTACTGTTGGCACAAGGGTGATTGCATGTAAAAGGACATGACAGCAAAGGGAATCCCGTATTTCCTGCTCAGCACATAGGATGCAAACTAAGAGGAAGTTGTTTCAGTAACTGAATGCTCTATGTGTTGCAGCAGCTCCAGATGTAGCTTTTTCTGTTCAACTCTGATGGCTCTGTCAAGGAGTCAAATATTATTTTACAGAAGATGGAGATGCAAAAGCTTTCATTAGATACTGATTGTCTTAAGACTAAAATCCTCACATAACTCTTTGAAGCAGAATTCTAAATAATTAATGATGCAATTATCTGTTGATTTATTTTCCTCTGCCCCTAATTTTGTTTTGAGCAGGAACTGGCCCTGATCATGATCAGTGAAGAATAAATAATTCAGAGATGCAAGAAATAAACGTGCTTCACTACCAGTACTGCAGTGGGATTTTTTTTGCCTTATTTGATTCTGCCATCTTGAGGGTTTTGGTGACATTTTGTGTATTGTTTTTTCACTTTCAAAGCCCCCTCATAATTTATTTCTGGATTTGCAATTATTTATACGCTAGGCTATTGCAATTAAATTACATCAGTGCAGGGAGATGTATCCAAGGTTGAATTTTATTCAATTTATTTATAGTGTCTTAAGAAAACAGCAATAACAGAGTTCTATAAGTGAATAAATTCCTTTGGATCTGTGGCACTGGGGAAAAAAAAAATCACGAATTTGCGGAGCTCAAACAAAAGCAACACTGACAACTGTAGCAGCATAATACCATTACTAAAAGTGTTGCCCTTTACAACCTTTACAAGAGAGCCCTTAGGCCCTCTACAGACCTAATTCCAGAGCCATTCTGGTTAGATCAGCTTGACCTTAGCTTGAGAATGTAGCTTTGGATGACTCATGAGTATTACAGTAATGTCTGGAGGCTCAACTCACTGTGTCACAGGAACCCTGTTCTGAAGACTTTTCAACATAAATGAGCAGGATGTGTGGAACCGAAGAGGCACCATTCAGGCATTGAGGCAGTTCATCCACCTAGCAGGAGCATAAGAATTGGGACAGGGAAAAAAATCAGACCTTGTTTGGTCTCTCTGCTTCTGTCTGCTCCCATGCTGTACTTTTATTGGTATCTCTACAGGTATCCAAGCCCTCCTGAACTGTTTTGTTACATGACTGGAAGCTGCTGCTTCACAATGGTTTCTGTGTAGATTGCTGCCTGTTGAAAGCATGGAGTGTCAAGGGTGGGAACACTGCTGCCAAGCAGGAACAAGCAGCAGGATCAGATGTCCTATCTGCTGCATGCTGGATGCACAGCTTTGATCAGCCAGTGAAGTACATGGAGATATATCTGGAAGAGGTGGAATGACGTACATGTTCCTTAAGTTTATCTTCTTCTATCTGTTCAAGTGTATACATAGATACCCAGCTATATACTCCCAGGCACAGGTAGGCTGAGTAGGTGCTTTAGGTGTGTGGTGGGTCAAAACCAGGTGCCTTTGATACATACATTTGCTGTGCAACTGGTTTTACTCTGTTGAAGTTAATCTCTCAAGATTCCTACAGCTGCTAGAGTCACCTTTGTTTTGCTAGGTGCTATGACTGGAAAGCGTGACCAAGAAAGGAAGAACAGCAACGGGAAATAAAAAGCCAGAGCACAAGAATCATGTAAACCCTAAAGCACTCCAAATTCCAATAATCATAAGACTTTTTAAATAAAGTTTCACTCAGCCCTGAACATTTTGTGAGTGTCCATGGGGTATTTTTTCTCTTGGCATCTATTATTGCTTTGAAGCAATATCTGTAACTGAAACAAATAATAAGATCCAATAAAGAACAATCAGGGACAGTTTATCAGCCTGAAGGCCAACTGGCAGGGCATAGTTGATGGCCACACAGCTGCATTTTCTTCTTGTTAAAATCTCAAGGCTGCATGAAAAATTGCCATGGGGAATGCTCCCTGGCCTGTGCTAGTTAGTTCTCAACAGCACTATTTGTTAGCTAACACATAAATAGCAAAGACAATTGCATGCCAATACCTGTTTCACGTGTGCTGGCCCTGCTTAAGCAACTTGTGTAGACATAGCCTGAAGTGATTTGTTGTTTTGTTTTTTTTTTCTATAATATACTGGATGATCTTCTGAAGCTGTATGATACATGCTATAAATATATATAAACAGATCTATATACTTGGGGTTTCATGCATTTTCATTTATTACATGGACATAAATATTAAATTTATGTTATTTTGTTGTCTGTTGATGTGTGCTTGATCCTTTATTTCTGTGGCAAGCATTTAGAAATTATCTGGTTTTCCTACTAGAACAGGTCTCATTACTCTTGTGGAAATGCTTTTTTAACTTTAATCTAAAACTTGGGGAGTAGAACTTTCTGTGTATCCGAACTTACCCAAGAGCGACAGAAGTGACATCTCAAGTCATCCTCACATCAGGAGATTTCTGGTGACTAGACAACACAGTTCAGTAGAGATGTTGGGGTATAGTACCTAAACAAGGACCAACTGTATTAAAAGGGAGAAGAATTAAAGGAGAGAAGACAGGGAAGTCCTCATGCTTTGTTTATTAGAAATACAAATGTTTGTTATTGCTCACTGGTCCCTTTTAGGAACCAAATAAACATGAGACGTTGGAGCAAAAGAACGAAAAACAACTAGATGGTCAGATCAAACAGAAGAAGAGATATGAGGCCAAGATATTTTGGGGGAATCTAAATTCTTCTTCCTGAAACATTCTCTGCAAGAGGTGTCAGCTGACTTCAAAGGTCCAGGTCTCAACATTACCTATAAGAACATCTGTCATTTCACAAAAGGCAAATCTTGTGCCCTGAACAAATTATATAAGACAAAATCAGGAAGGCCATCTTTCCACTTTCCTCCTTGGTCCTCTTCTCAGGGTCTTATTACAGAAGTGGGTTTTGACAGATAAATTCTAAATGACCCCACAAAAGTATTGAGGAGTCTGAATCTGACAGAACATTACAAAGTCTGAACTTCTTAATCTCTGCTAATTATTACTAATACATTTTGCAGTGTGGCCATTGACTGTCTTTGAACATATGAACATAGGAAGAGCTGATTCAGATCCAGGCCAATATCATGCAACAATACCAGCAGTAGGTGTTTAGAGGGAGTTTAATGACAAGGCCCTGTGGAATGACCCTCTCCCAGCAGACATTTCTAACCTCCGGTATTTCTTAAGCTGCCAGGATCCACTATGGACTCATCCCCTTTGAATTTACATAATGCTTTTTGGCACTAGTCCTTTGTAATTTTTCCACCCCTGAGCACCCTGAGGCAATGAATTCCATTATATTCTCATGTAAAGAGTGAGCCCTGTTGTCTGACACCTTGTATAGGTTCTCCCTTGTTCTTATCTAAAACAAAGCAGTGAATATTTATTACACATTTAACCTTCTCCACACATTTCATGTTTTTCTAGATGTGGACTTCATAAGGCCTTTGCCTCTCCCATCATTCCCTTTACATTTTGAAAAATCCTGTTCTGCTTCTGTTTCTGTGGCACTGGAGCTGCTTTATGAGTTCTAAAAATCCTTTTTGTCTTCTTTTGAGCCTTCTCTGCTACTTACCCATTTTGATGTGGCATTGCTGGCATTCAGGAATGTGTCACAATGATATTAGATGAATTGCTCTCAGTGTCTTTCCTAATCATGTTCCCAGTGCTCTGGTCGGGTGGGTGCTGAGCACCCACTG
>VWZY01009696.1:57958-71027 GCA_013399075.1 Chloroceryle aenea
TGCCCTAATCCAATTCCTTGGAGCGCTGCAGGGTTGACCGACTTACTTTCCTATGGGCTTATTTACTTCCCCCTACTAGGGGGGAAAATGCAAGCAGTGCAGACCATGAAATCTCCTAACACTTGCAGCTTTGAACACACTGAGTTACAGGTTTCAGTGAAACACTAGCTGAGACAAAAATATGGAAGTGTATGAATAGGAAAGATGCTGGATATCGGACTAAATTATCTTCATCTTACCTCTGTCCCATGCGATTAAGACAGACTCTCAGAAGACCTTAAATCTGAAGCCTGTGTGTTTAGAGAGGGAATCTGTTTTAATTCGTTCTGTAAGAAGAATAGTTCCTGTTGATTAGGGACTTTTTATTCTTAACTCTCACTTTTTCCCTGCACTTCCATGCTCTGCCCCCCTACCCCAGAGCACTTTATCTGCTCAAATGACTGAGGTAGCCACCCAGATAAAGTGACTGTGGGTATTGATAACCTGATGCCTAGCATGTCCACTAGAGAGACCATGTAGCCTCCAAGTGAAAGCTTTTATCTGTTTAAAACTACATAGACCACCTTCAGCTGCAGAGGGAGCTCTTGTGTGTGGTAGCCCATTCTACCCCAAAAAGGGGCTACTGCTAGCATAGTCTCAGTCCCCACTGTAACTCTTACCTGATGCAGATCTTGCTATCTTGCTCTTTTTTTTTTTCTTTTTTTTTTTTCTCCCTTTCCTGCCTGCACCTTCCCCATAGTAAGAGAAGATGAGGAAGATAAATTAATGCCATTATCTCAGCATTGTTGGAAAGGAAGATATCAAGGATATCACTTTAAGTTATGGTGATCTGACTTACCCATGAGCTCGCTGTGGTGGAAGTGGATGACTTTGACTCTCTGTACATCTGTGACTTAGTCCTGTTTTTTAGTCAAACCATTCTTTGTGCAGGTTTAAGTTTCCCAACACAAGTCTTCAAAACGGGAAGGAAGGGAAAAAGAGATTTACTGTGGGTCTGGTAAGTGCCCAAGATGGAGCAGAGGTAAGAGACGTAAGAGATCAATAATGAGCAGGCAGCACAGAGGGGAGCAACATCCGCCCTTTGATGTGGCACTAAGATATTAGATCAGTTTGTTGCCTGAAACAAGTTTTAAGGTTGCTTTTAATTTGCCTTAAACTTTCTCCCTCATCCACCTTTCTACCCAGTAAGGGAGAGAGACTTCAGGGAAATCAGTCTTTAGTGCCCTGAGAAAATAACTAATTTCTTTCTTACCAGGGTATTTTTTTTCTTTCTAAATAATATTACCATTTCTGCATTAAACTAGCTTCATGTTCTGTAATCTAAAAAAAGAAAGCTATAGATTTCTGCAGTTTTCTGTCCTGAAAAGTGCAAGGAGGCTGTATCTGCATTCTGTGAGTGTGCTGTTCTGCAGTACTGGCTGTGTGCTTGCTGCATGTCTGTATGCAGCAACACCCTTACTCTGTGTGATCCACTTCTTCGATTACTGGAGAGCATGAATGGCCTGGAGTGCAGGGCTTCCTTCTCCACACTAGTTACTTGTCTCTCCTTGTTTTTCTGATGGAGAGACATTTTATATAGCATGGAACACATGTGTAAATGGAATGACATTTCTAGACAATAGTGAAACCTTTTTTTTACTTCTACTGAGACATCATGACAAGGACCTGGAAGATCTCCAAGCTTCCTTCCAACCCCTGACACCCTGTGATACCTGTGATCTGAAACGGGGAAAATCTCTATCCTGTTGTGCTTTCTCAAACATATGAAACCCAGTACTGTGCCTTGTTGAGACATAGTCCCTTGTTACTGTTGTTCACAACAATCACTTTTTATTTTCCCACACATGAAGAAAGATACTCTACCCAAATAGTCTTTGTCTCTTGCTAGGAAGCCTACAGAAAACCTTCAGGTTAGAAATCAGTTAGTTAATGAACACTGTTCAAAGTCAGCAAGTGGGTTCTTGCCCTTAAAGGTATTGCTGTTAAAGTGTATCTTGTACTCTGGCCAACCCCTGCCTCAAAAAGATAATTTCTTGCACTTGGTTTTTACAGCAATGGGTAAATTGCAGTTCACATTCCAATGCCTTTCCAAGAACCAGAACTTGAACGCAGCACTGTACTCTTTCCTCCTGGCATAAGAGGAAAATGATTGTCAGCAGAGAGGTTCTTTTACCAGCTGCTTGAATGCTGGTGGCTTGTTAACCTTAATAGGTAGCAGGGCTCTTAGAGCATGCTTATGTGAAGATACTGACTTTTTCTTTAGAAAATTAAGTGCAACACTACAACTAAATGATAAAATAGCTCATCTCATAGCTGAAAAGGTCCTGCTTAACCTTTATAGGTGCTTGGATGCTTGTTGAGCCTGTGCTGAGCTGATTAAAGATACTGACTCTTCTAAAGAGTTGAATAGCATGAACTCATATTCTCTAAAACCAGACTGGTTTGAAACCTGACAATGAGGCTGACTGGCCTGTATTTTCCTGAGTCATCCTCCTTGTCCTTTTTAAACAGTGGAGTGACATGGGCCTTTCACCAGTTGTCGGGCACCTCTTCTGTTCTTTATGACCTTTCAAAGATGGTGGAAAGTGGCACACCAGTATCATAACCGGCTCCCTCAGCACTTGTGGGTGCATCTCATCAGGGTCCATGGATCTGTGGGTGTCCAGTTTGTCTAAATGATCTCTAACTTGATCCTTTTCAACCAGTGGAGAGTTTCTTGACTTTCTCTCTGACCTCCAGGGTCTGGGATTCCTGATGGCCAGCCTTAGCAGTAAAGACAAGCAAAAGCAGCATTCAGTAACTGTCTTCTCTGCATCCTGTCAACCAGGGCACCCACCTCATTCAGCAGTGGAACCACATTTTCCCTAGTTTTTCTTTTACCACTGATATAGCTAGGAAACCCTTCTTGTTGTCTTTTACAGTATTTGCCAGATTTAATTAGAAGAGGCCTTGGCCTTCCTCATTGCATCCCTGCATAGTTTGAAACATTCCTATATTCCTTCCAAGCAGCCGGTCCCTTTTTCATGTACTGTAAACTGCCTTCCTCCAGTTGAGCTTTTTCATCATTTTCTTGCTCCTCATCCATGCAGGTCTTCTGCCTCTTTTACTTGATTTCTTACTCAAGGATACACTGATCTGGAGCTTGGAGGAAGTGGTGCTTGAATATTAACCATCTCTCTTGGGCCCCGTTACCTTCCAGAGCCCTAACCCATGGGATTACTCCAGGTAGATCTTCAAAGAAACCAAAGGTAGTTCTTCTGAAGTCCAGGGTTGTACTACTACTTTTTGCTTTGCTTCCACAGAGAATCCTGAACTCCATGATGGTCAACACTGTAGCCAAGGCTGCCCCCAACCTTCATATCCCCAACCAGTCTGTCTTTGTTAGCACGAGGTCCAGCAGCACACCTCTCCTTGCTGGCTCCTCCACCACCTGTGACAGTGCACTGCAGGAAACTCTGGGCCTGTGCATGCCTTGTTGTTTTGTGCCTTTCCAGGAAATGGAAGGGTGGTTGAAATTTCTCTAAGATACTTAGACTGTTTTGTTGGAACATTATAGTTGCCACTACATCAGGAAATAACCAGTTCAGCTGCAGCAGTAGAATGGTAGTCCCACCTATGAGTAGACTGACAAGCAATTTTCCAGCAAGACTGGTATAGTCCTGTAGTTTAAAAACTGTGCTGCTTATATTAAGGGTCATCTTAAATAAGATGATGATAATAACGATAATCTGCTAATGAGTTCACCCACTTTCTGGGAGGACTTTTTCAAGTTATGACACTGGTCTCAGAGGCACAGAACTAGAAACTGTTGATAAACTTGCATTGTGTCTTCAAAAATATTTTTGCCAATGTGTCATTAAAAATACTTTCTCTAGTACATGAGTCCTTCTAGCATGGTCAGGTCCACGTTGAGAATCAAGACCACTTCACATAGAAGCCAAAATGAGACCCCAAGTAAGCTGCTTTAGCAGGACATGATACAGAAAAATAATGTTGATGCTGTTTGGGGCACTTAAACACTTTCTGTGTTAACAATTACCACATTGAGTAATAGGATTTGAAACAGCCAGAGCAAGAAGCATTTATAGGCAGGTCTTGCTCTGTTTTAGACTTAGAATCATGGAATGGTAGGTGTTGAAAGGGACCTCTGGAGATCAAGTTCAACCCCCCTGCCAATGCAGGAGGACCTCGGGCAGGCCACACAGGAACAGATCCAGGTGGGTCTTGAAAGTCTCTGGGGAAGGAGACTCCACAACCTCTCTGGGCAGCCTGTTCCAGGCTCTGTCACTCTCACAGTGAAGGAGTTTTTCCTCATGCTAAGGTGGAACTTCCTGTGTTTCAACTTGCTGCCATTACCTCTCGTCCTATCACAGGGCACCACTGAAAAGACACTGGCCCTTTCTACTTGACACCCACCCCTCAGATATTTGTAAGCATTAATAAGAACCCCTCTCAGTCTTCTCTTTTCCAGGTTAAACAGTCCCAGGGCTCTCAGCCCTTCCTCAGAAGAGAGATGATCCAGTCCCCTTTCAGCTCTCTGGTATACTCTCTCTCAAGTATTTCCTTGTCCCTCTTAAACTGGAGAGCCCAGAACTGGACATGGTATTCTAGATGTGGCCTCACTAGTGCAGAGTAGATGCGGAGAAGAACCACCTTCAACCTGCGGGCCACACTCTGCTTTATGTGCCCTACCATACCATTGGCCTTCCTGGCCACAAAGACACATTGTTTTCCCATGGAGAACTTACTGTTGACCAGAATGCCAGGGCTGATTCATCTGGAAAAAAACTGTAAAGAAGAAGCAGTCTGACTCAGTACTTCAGTTTTATTTGTATTGTCCTTCAGCACAGTTTTAGCATCTTGATATCTGGCAACAGGAAAATAAAGTTTTCTTTAAATTAAAGGTAGGTATGTTAGGCCAGGGCACCCATCTTAGAAAGGCTATAAACCCTGGAACCAAAGGTGTGCAGGAGCTGTCCCAATACAGCCTTACTTCTGTGACACTGCTGCAGTTACTGTTGTTGCCAGACCTGGCCTAGATTTTAGTATCTCCTCCACACCGTCTGCTGTTGCTAATCATGCAGCTTTCAGAGGGGCTGCATGAGGGCTGCTTGTCTCATAAGGTAGCTTTGAGATGTTAGCTTGCCATTCCTGATACAGAAGAAGGGTTGTAGTTTTTGCTACATGATCTATTTCCCAGGCCAGGGGGAAGCTGTGCCAAACCAGTTTTGCTCAGATTTTGCCTTAAGTGTGGAAGGCATTATATATCCAATTTCAGCAGCTCTGGTAGTTTCTGCCTTTTAAGAACAAGGTGGGTTTGGTTTGGTTTGGTTTGTTTTTTTTTTTTAATCCTGAAATTAATGTTAGTGAATTTTTGTCCTTTCAACATCTGCAGATAATTGCAAGCCTGCTCTCACTGAGCCACTGAAACTTAACAGTAAGTGCAGTATTCTTTGAAACTGGAGTACTGGGATGATAAGGGACACATAGGTATCTAAGTTTATCTGCTTTATTTTAAGATATCAAAAAACCTATGGACTATGCTTACCTTAAGCTGAAGGAGCTGGTTTGAAAGCCAGTAGTGGAGAGACCTGAGAGAATAAGCTTCTGACATGCAGCAACCTAATGGGGAGCATATTATGGTCCTTAAAGGGTCAAGAGAGCATTTAATACTGAGATATACAAAGGAGGCAGTGAGATCGAGTGCTGCAGATAGCTCCAGTAAGGAACTGTTCCCCATTAAATTCAAAAAAGTCATCATCTTAGTGTCTCCTTTTCTTGGTGTTAAGTTCTGTAGCTTTTTGCTGACTCATGCAAATTAATGGTTTGATTTTATATCATGAGGTGAGCCTGCACTGCAGTGCTAATATTCTGTTAAAATACTCCAAGCCAGTGTGCTGTCTGTGGCTAATACTAATAGCAGTCCTGGGAACAGAAGCAAGGTCACTGTTTGTGCTTGCAGACTGTCTCTTGTTATTCTTCCTATCTCTTCTCTAATCTTAAGACTCCAGTCATCAACAGTAGAAAATGGAATCTTTAGTCTTTAATATATAGACACTAACTCACAAATCTAAGGCTGGTAACTTCTGAAACTGGAATAGCAACACCTATTATATGAGTACTGGATGACTTTCTATGCTGTGGCATTATTCACCATACTCAAATAAGACAGGCAATGTTATATATATTTTTTCCCCAACTTCTGACTGAATGAACCTCTCAGGAAGTCTTTTGAACCAGTATAAAAATTGCTTTGATAGCTATAAAATATATTGGGTATTCTCATTTTTCCTTTAAAAAATGTATTTAGATCTAGCTTAGTACAGAGCTTCTGTTCTCAAGATACACTGGTAGACACTACAGACTTCAGTGTACCATGAAAGATTGTGATTCTGATAACTAAAAAAACATGGTGGTATGCAGGAGAGTGTACAGTATGAAATGATGTTCTGGTGAATGACAAGGTTGACAATCTTATGGAAATTCTGTGTTCCTCTGTATCACTGCCACGTAAGGCTGACTTTGTTAAAGACTGTTCAAATAAAATATTGTTGTGCTTGTAAGACTTGTTGGAAAAAAAAACATTTATGCTCTTAACAGATAATGACCTATTACATTTCTAGAGACTGAATGGTATTTCGGGTTATAGTGTGTAGCTGTATCTGAAAGCCTTCTACTGCAGGCCCACAAAACAGCTATATTTCCATTTTGTGCTTTATATGACTTTGTGAGTTTAAAAGATCAGTGGTCTTAAATAACATTTGCATTTGGCGTCACCTGCAGTAAAAAAATAAAAATCCCTCCCTGCCTTGTCAACAGCTGACCCTGATAGTCCAGTTGCTGTATTGGTTTTCCTATTTGTAAGTCCAGTGCTTTAGGTAGGTTGGTTGTACAAGATTGTGCTCTATGGGGGCATGGACATGGCTTTTTATCTGTGGGATTTTTAATTTTCTAGACAATACAGTCAAAGCCTTTAACAGTGACCATAATATTGACTACACAATGCAAGCAGTGATTAAATACTTGATTCCCCTGAAGTTGGGAGTGTTAGAGGGGAAGAGGTTGCTCTCACTTGCTCTTGTTGCAGCGGGTTGATCCTTCCTCACCCTGTGAAAAACCCTGTGAAACTGCAACATATGAAGCTGTTGACCTCACCCTTTTCATCCTCCCCCCTACCTCTAGTGTCTTTTGGCTATTAGTTTGAGGGTCTTAAAATCTGTTAAGGTCTGTCAGTAATCAGGGCAAATGGTCTCTGCCCGGATGGGTGAACTGCTAATGAATTCCAGGTGGTTGTCCATCTGGTCCAACTTCAAACTTCTTTGCTCCCTGTGCAGAGCAGAGCCTAGGGCACAGCCCTTGCTTGAGACTTGCAGCTGTCTTGCTTGAGCTATTTTTCTCTGTGTAAGTGATAGAGCAGCTTATGATATATTACTGTCTTGTCTTTCCACATTTTTTTATTTTGCATTTGTATGTTGGTAATTGCTCATGGGAGACCTGTGATTTGATTTTATTTTTTTAGACTTAACAGGTCCTTGCTTCTTCTAAAAGTACTTTTTATTATTATTTTTTAATTGAAATGTAGATATAAGGGAGAATCCACTTGGCTGTGTGAATACTTTTAAACATCTTGTGACTTCCTTTAATGAATTGGTAATGTGGATAACTGAACTAGTACTCCCATGTGTTACTAAACTGTTGAATGGGGAGAAACTAGATTATGATGTAGTTCTGTTAGTAAATGACTAGACTGGAAATTGCCCTCTTCTGTGTTAAGGCTGGTTCAGCTCAGAGGAAGGTTTTTCTCTTCCTGTGTCCACCACAACGTACCTTGCCTCAAACCAAAAGTGTAAGGCTTGCTGATGGGGTTGTTTAGTGAAGATGTTGTTAGCTGGCCCAGGCTACTTATCAAGCATCTCTGGTAGACAAATCATACATCAGAAAGCAAATAAAGTAAGTAGTTTGTAGCTGTGAGTAGAATAGTAGCAGACATTTAAATACGTATCTTCCACTTACTGAAGCCTAGTCCAGCTTCTGGCATTATCAGAACAATTAGTGTGCTGGCATTAGACACTTTGCATTCCTTCCTGTAGAAAAGTAAGATTAAGTCACTGTAAGTGTCTATGAGGTAAGTTGTGTGCTACCCACTCATCTCAGCTAGTGAAAATAAATAGATTTTCATAGTTTTTTTTCTGCCACACATCCCTCACCTCTAGGAGTCAAAAGTCTACATGCTTTCTCATTTTTTTTTATTATCTTCTTAATTTTGTTAGTTTTCTTTATTCCCAGAACCACCTGCCTGAGAGGTGTTAATTCTTCTTCTTGACTGCTTGTGTAAAGTAAACCAACTCTGCACAGTTTTATTTTTGCAAGAATAGTCTCCTTTCCAGATGCTCCCAAACTGCAGCAGCATGAGGCTGACTTGTCCTTACCTGAAAATGTACATTGCAAAATGAGCAGCAAAGCAAACATGTCCTGGCCAAAAAATAAAATAAAAAATGCATCCATATGAGCGGGACATTAACTGTCAGCAATAATTGACAGATGTATTGGTTCAGCTTAGAATTATGTCATTTTTCTATCTTTAGGGTTACGTAACAGCATCATCTCCCTAATAAGAATGTAAGCTATGAAAAGGTGGATTTTTTTGGTGTTTGGGTTTTTTTTGTTTTGTTTTTTTCTTAAACTAGCAGCCTTTAGTTGAGGAACTGATCTGTTTTGAGGCTGTTTGCTGTGTGTTATGGAGATTATGATACAGCCAGAATTTCCATTTGACACTTCCCAATTTAAATTGTGGATTTCTTTACAAAAGCCAAAGCTTTGTCTATTGCATCAAGTGCAGAATGCATTGATCCTGTTTTTTGAGATGAGTGTAGAGAAACATAAAAATTCTTCTTGGTCTCATGTTAGCCTAGAATTTACTTGTGAGTTGAGTATAGCACCAGAAAAACTTAGGTTAATAATTGAGCTAGAATATTCTCATTTGCCATAGTATCCCTTAAGGGTAACTGCCTTCCTCCTGGTTTTGAGAAATTAATTTATTTAAATAAGAACAACTTTCTGATTGAGGACCAGGTAGGAGTCTTATGTGTATCAGAGAATGTGAAAAACCAATTTAGCACGTTTTCTTAAATGGTGCAGAGCCTCAAATGAAGATTTGGTTGCTTCTTGAGATTAGGAGACCAAGTGGGTTCACTAAAGGATGTTTACAAAAAAATACAGTGCATTCCCTTGAACTAATCAAAACTGGAGGAGGAAGCACCACTGACCAAGAAATGATTTCATGAGGTGTTCAAGCGTATCTGAGACTGTGGCCATGCTGTCCTTGTTCTCTCTTCTTCCTCACTCTTGGCTGCATGTTCCTGTTCTGTTCTTTACACCACCTCTGACAGTTATGTGCTCAGCCAGATGAGCAAGTGCTCCTGAAAAACCTGTGTTGGGTGGCATTGGCTCGCTCTTCTTTTGCACAGATTGGTGTGAAAAGCTAGTGCTGTGGCAAGGATGAGGGCATAGCAGTGGATGCCCAGAGGTGGGAGAAGAGCAGGACAGGCTAGGCTGGCTTTGTCTATGCTTTTCTTATGAAAGCATAGCCAAGTTTTGTGAGCACCATACTTGGTTCTGAATGAGATGGACCAGTATACTGAAATTATTAGAAACTGCAAGAGTATATTTCCTTTCAGATAGGAAAATTACCCTTAAAATGGAAGACCTATCTAAGACTGTCTATAGACTTAATTAGGAAGGTATTCCTAAATTTTTAAGTAGAACACAGAGTATTTTGAGATCTTGAAGATACGCCTTTTGTTGTGTTGGTCTTCAATATTTATGGGAAATGCTGGCTGTAAAAGAGGCTAACAGAGCTATAAATGCTATTTTTACTCTGTGAGGGAAAAGTATCCCATGCAGCTTGCTGGAAAAGCCAAATGGACACAGGAGTATCAGAATCCAACTCTTTATGCACCTGACCTTAAGCACCTAACTCTAAAGCTACAGATATGATAAATGCCATAAATCAGTAACAGCGCAGTGTTACATTATAAAAAGTTTGGTATCCAGTGCTTCTATTTGTAGGATAAATTGTGGAACTTGAATATTTGACTTCTGATTTTTTTTAAGATGAAAACAACTTAAAATATCAGATTAACATCTTTTTCATTAAACAAGTTGTGGGGGTTGTGGTTTGTTTTTGTTTTAGTTTGGTTTTGTGTGGTTTGTTTTTTTCCTTCTCCAAAGGAAGACTTTCTCCTTCCCTTGGATGTTGTTTTTTCTTGACATTACATTTCTGTGTGTGGAGAACCATTCTCACAGTGATTTCTTCCCTAGTCTACCAGCCTGGATTTTTCTTTTGCACCATGCTGTGATGTCAAGACAGATGTGGTTAAATATGATTCTGTGAATGCTATTGATATTGCTGTGAATTAACTATAGGTTTTCAATGGAAGCTGCACTTCAAGTTGGAAACTCCTTCTGAACTCAGCATAGCCTCATGCAACTATTTCAGCTATCTTCGTTTCACTCTGTACAAATATATGTTGCCTTGTATTTATAGTTCTAGCCAAAAGCTTAAGGCTATTCTTCCCTGTAACCCCTGCTTGGTAATTCAAATTTCGGTCTTGCCTCATGTGTGCTTTTGTTCTTGCCCATGTGTATGAAGCTTTTTCACCTCTTTCCATAAGTAAAGGTTCCGGATTTCTGAAGCCTGTTTTCCTACTTAACTTTGTTACTAGTACTGCAGCTTTCAGGGTTAGCCAGCGTCTCCTTGTGTGGACATTACAGAAGTGCCCCCCAGTTTTTTACAATGTCTAGGATGGGTCAGTTCTAGAGCACTCGAGTGATCAAGCTGTTTTCTTTGTATAAGTAAAAGGGGGAGAAGCCAGATAAGAGGAGTGCTGCCTGTTTCTTGCTACTACCTACCAAAAGAGCCCAGAACCTGTTAATCACTAGTCCTTGACAAGATCAAGTAGACAAATTTTAACATAGAGAGACTCCAGTTATCTGAGTCTGAATCATGGGGAACTTCAAAGAACAGCCTTTACTTACAGCTAAAGGTCATGCTTTAAAGCATGAATAACAGAGCCATTACGATCCCTTAAGATACAAAAGTTACTTGGATCAGAAGAGCACCCTCAGAGGTTACTGCTTGTTCTGGCTACGTTAAAAGGAAGAGGACAAAGCATGAGAGTTGATCTACAAGATTGCCTCTTAGCCTTACAGTCTTTTAGTAGATCATGGTCATCCTTTCCTCCAGTTTGTAGAAGCTAATGAAACTGAACATACATTGATTACTCTGAAGTTCAGCATGAGGTCAACCCACACCATTTCACAGTCCTGTACTCCACTGCTGGAAAGCTGTGTATCATTTAGATTGCAGTAGGAATTCTAAAAGTTATGTAAAAAGTGGGCAGTTAGTACAAGATATGTGACCAACTTCCATCTTCTTTTACTTTGGATTGTGCAAATGAATTTTGCTGTCAAACTGTCCTCATCTGCAGCATTTCCTCTTCCTTCTCTTCACAAAATTTCATGGTTGAAAGGAAATCATGTTTCTGAATTCCAGCTCTAGATTATACGCTTTCAAAGTACTTTCTAAGTACCACATAATGTAGTCAAATCAATGTGATTGAAAGAAAAGGATGCACCTTTTCATTTAATGAAACAGATGTATAAAGATCAAAAGTGTGTGATGAAATATTTAAATGTATAGGCACCAGAAAAATTTGGATAACAGCTGTCTATGTGAAAATTCTCACAAACTAGTTTTTATGAACAGATTTCGTATTAAGAAGACTATTGAATGGGAAGAAAAGAAAGCTTAAATATTTGAGTTCCTTTCTTCTTTTAGTGAAAACTGAGCACATAACACTTAGTGACTGAAATTCTCACTAATTAAAAAAAAAAAATCTGAAACTTCTGTCTTGTTACAAGGTGAGTCATGCTGTCCTGATGCAGTTATATAATAAACATATAAAAGCCTTCACATTCAAACTGATTGCTCATTTTGCTGATAGGCTTAGAACACTGCTTGTCAAACAGAGGTATTTATGTCTGTGAGGTAGTAACCTGCAAAACATTAGCTGCTACTTAAATTAACCATGAGGATGCAATATTTCTGCATGCGAAAATATGACCTCTTTAAGAAGATAGTATTGTATAAAATAGTGGCTTTACCATTCCATCACCCTGACACAGGGTGTGCAACAGCAGAGATAGACAGGAAACGCAGGCTCTGATTTAATTACTTAGTGGAATCGTGCCATGGCCTTGAGTGGATCTTGAAAGCTGGCTCCAGACCTGTGAACATAGACCAACCTCCTTATACCCAAGTGAACTTGCAGAGTTCTTTAGTGTGGTCCCCTTCATATTCAAAGGGCTGAGATTCTGTTTTAACTACTGCCACCTGCATTCTGTCAAGCTCTCTTTTTCTTAGCCATTCAAGCAGAGGAAGGAGGGAGACCTTTGAGATGCATTTGGTTTGAAGATAAATCATCTTGGTTTGAAGATAAATCATCCTGCTTTGTGAAAAACTTTGTCCACAAAGTTGAGCAAGCACAGTGCCATCTGCATTTCTGATGAGTTTGCTATATGGAATGGTAAGAATCTGGTGAAGTGCTGTCATGTTTTAGGGTCAGGGTGGCCCCTTAGACCAATAACAGATGCTCCCTGTTAACCTCCATCCCTTCCCAAAGGGGAAGAGAAAGGGAATAAGGGAGAGAGACTTAGTGATTAGAATAGGAAAATAGAACAGCTTTAATGAAAATAATAATAAATAAAGTATATACAAAGCCAGTATGGAACCCAACCCCCCTGATGGTAATTAAATCCCCATCAGCACTGATGCTGTGGAACAGGCAGTGGGGGAGTCCCAGACTGGGTCGCACAGAAGAGAGGAGCTGTGTTCAGGAGCTGGATTCTGGTACCAGATTCAGGAACACACAGATTGGGATTGAAGGCAGAATGGACAGTCCTCCTTGGATGTTCTGAGGAAGGAACTGAAAGAGGACCTGAGCCAACCTGAGTAAAGCTGGCAAAGCGATCCAAGAGGGGAGAAGAGCCTGGGAGCCCCCAGAGAGAG
>VWZY01009697.1:15720-53442 GCA_013399075.1 Chloroceryle aenea
CAACAGCTTTTAACTGTTTTGGTATCTAAACTGGCAGGATTGCTTGGAACATTTAAAAGGCATTCCAGGGAAGTGTTTTCAAGGCAACGTGTTTCCTTGGTGTCCCAGGTGAATATGGTACACAATTAATCATTCTGTCAACGAATCTTATCAGTGGCAAGTCAATTAAAAAAAAAAAAGCCTCCAATTTTAGATGAAGCACTTCCTTTAGAGATGCTTTTAAGAGAAATGAAATATCTATGAATGCCTTTCCCACTGTGTTATAATTCTTTGCTTGGATATTTGTGCTTATTTTTGATTCTGACTTGTTCACATGCTCCCACTATAGTAAATAATTTTAACTGCAACAAGTTATAATAGATTTTGTTTATTGTTAATGGAAAAAGGTCTCATTAGAAGATTTTACTGTGCTTTTTCAATGCCACTTCCCAGTGTAAAGCAGATAGACTGTATTTAGATTCTGTACAGAATAGCTAAAACAGCTTACCACTGTAGATGGAAATTTACTCCCAAGTTTAAATTTACTTTTGTTTTACAAAGTAAATAATTTAACCTTCTTGAGGTGTATATGCCCATATCAAGAGGAGTCTTGTCATGCTAAAGAAAGCACTGAATCTAAGCATTATTATGTGTCAAGTAATCAATTAAGGTATTTCTAAATAGATAACTGTATCATCATTATTTCACATGTGTAATTAGGCCTCAGAAAAATTAGGCAGAACAATCTAAAGCTAGGTTAATCCTAAAACTAGATACCGAAGTAACAACTCACATATATCTGTGTCCTGGAAATAAACATTTGCTTTCAACCCTACAGTTTTATCAACTCTTGTACAATAACTTAGTAGCAAATAACTGTTGAAACAAGTGGAAGACTGGCCAAAACCTTCGACAGAATTGATGCCCCTTCACAGCACAGTAGGATTAGACAGACACACTACCGGTGGTCTGCTCTATTGAGCAGATGTTTGATGTCCTACTGAACCATTCTACTATAAACATAGTGGTATAGTCCCAATTTAACAACTCCCTAGGAAGAAAAGTAACTTTTCCCAGCACAGCTTTTAGCTTCTACAGTTTTACGAAGAACACCTAACTCCAAATGATTTCAAGCCTGTCTCCCGCTAATGTGAGCTCAACCCAAAACAAGTGCCTTGTATCAGGAAGTACCTGTAAGCTAAACAAATTTGTTCAGCTCTTTGCCAAGCAGCTGAAACAATCTGAGACATGTTTAAAAAAAGTCTAGTGCTCTGAGGTGGCATTAGACTTTATTCCTGCAATGCAGCCTTGGGTAAGGAAACCCAAATTCAAGAGATCAAGATCTGTATAATTCCCTGATGCTACATACCCACTGCAGTCCCAAGCTGCCTGCCCCCAGCCAGCATACCTATCTTGGCTCACTGAAGTGCAGGGTACCTCTATATAACTTTGAAACCCTGATAGGTTTCATAGACTGGAACTCATGTTTTTAGGGGTTTTTTTTTATTAATTTCCTAAATTTCACACCCAAGTCTTTTCTCTCTTGTGAGTTTGGATCTACAGTTT
The DNA here is from genome assembly GCA_013399075.1 of Chloroceryle aenea. Lineage (NCBI taxonomy): Eukaryota > Metazoa > Chordata > Aves > Coraciiformes > Cerylidae > Chloroceryle > Chloroceryle aenea. The sequence goes on from VWZY01009697.1 coordinate 17,266, forward strand.
AGAAATGAGACACATGGTTTGGAAAGGCAGCTTTGGAATTAGACATTCAACTGCATGAAGAATTATGTCATGGCATCACATTTGCTTAAATAGAAGTCTGCCTGAAATAGGTAGCTTGTTAAAAACAACAAGATTAGTCTTTTTTTTTTTTCTTTAAAGAAGAGGATACTTTCATGTTGGTGAGACACACTTCTGTGTTCATATTGATACAGATCTTCCCCCCTTCTGACTTTAATGAAAAGAGAACAAGGCATTTCAGATTGTATTACCATGGTCACTGCTGAAAAGTGTATTACCTTAGAGATGTGCTGGTGCTGGGTTTTTAACAATAATTCAGACAGCTATGGAACCACTACAGACATCTTTTCTCTCACTGAAACATCTTCTGCAATAAATCCAGATCAGATGCTGGCTTGCAAAGTCCCCACTAAAGCTTATGAACTTAAAGCAGATACCTTTCTATACCATCTCTTATGAAGGACAGGCATATAAAAATGCAACTATAGTAATAAGAAAATAAGCTTTCCAGACCAAGCAGTGCTCACCATTCATAATTTTTATCTGCAGTAGCTGAGTGCCTCAATTGCTGGGCCACTCATTTTTGTCTAGTTTACAGAAGAGGGTGACAACTAAACAAAAATAGAGTTGTGTTTTCCTATTAAGGTAGCAGCAGGCTTGTACTGTCTTTGGGGGTATATGTACATGCATGCACCTCAGCCAGACCTTCAGCCTAATTTCAGTTTTTGTGAGCAGGACATCACACAGTCTGACTAATCCCTCCCTGCCAAAGTAGAAAAAAACCAAAATGTTAAGTGTCAAATTATAATACATTACTGCTAAGGAAACTGGGAAGAAGAGAGGAAAATTTTCACCTCACAGCATCAAGAAGATAGTATTTATTTGATTTGCTGTGATTAGTTATATATTTCAGCTACACCTCTTGCCTATTCTTTGACCTATTCTGTACATGGCATTTTCTTTGATTCCTGTGCATGAGAATTAAACCCCTGCAAGAGGTACAAATGGCCAAGGCATTGTGCATTCACTTAAAACTGTTCAAAGTGGTAGATACAACATCAAAATGTCCTTGTGACCCACAGTAGAAGCAGAAGAGGCCATGGAGATTGATGATACCATAGTGATTCCTCCAAGACATTGTGCAAATAGTCACAGCCACAGTGACACATGGCAGCAAATCCATCTGCAGTGGCAGCAGGAGATCAGACTGCCCCTGAAAAGTCAGCCACTGGTTCAGAGGCAGCAAACACATGTTCAGAGCAGCACTGAGCTAAACACGTGCACCCACATATGAACAAGCTGGCATGCTTCTTCCCCACCAGCTACTGGGGGAAACAAAAAGAGGCTGGACTAAATTTGGGAAGGTAGCATGGGCAGCCATCAGAAATGACCCTGCTGTAACTCCACAAGGGAAAACAGAAATCATTACTTCTCCTCAGGAGACTGGCTAAGAGCTTGCCTCAGTATTCCTCTCCTGCCAGACACTGGGAGTAATTAATGTTACCATGTGCTAGTAAACAGCCACTACCCTCAGAAATACAAAACCTTTTTCAGACCAAGTATATAAAGGGAGGAAGCTTCCATGACCAGCACTGCCATTTGAATTCCAACATTTCTTCTTCCCGCATAAGTTGCTACACATTTCTAATTTAAATGTCACACATGAATGTACACATATATACAGTGACCATAATAACTTTTAATCATCAGAGCTTGATTTATCCCCCTGCTTATTTTAATGTGCTTTCTACTCAGCATCCTTGTAAAAACTGGTGGCAAATTGCTGCAGTTACTAAAATATGGTACCATAAATTTTAAGACAGGGCAAAGAAGTGTTAGCAGCAGTTCCATGGTGATATAAATACTCACTTTTACCTGATCTGCATATTACAAAAGAGTGGAATAATTCCTTTTGATCCAAGGAAAGATTAATGAGAACTGGGAGGTCTATAAGCAATTCAGCATTTTTTTCTCAGTTCTGGCCCGTTGCTTGAGTACTGTCCAGGCTCACACATTTTCACTGAAATAACTCACAATTACTGATTACAGGCCTCTCTCTCCCATGAAGGAACAGTGCAGGTGGTCCCCAGAGAGATGTGATTACCCCAGTGGGTACTGAGCTGTACCAAGCAGCCCAAGTATGGCAACATGGCCAACTGGCTGTTGCTTCTCCTTCCCATCCTGTGCAGGGCAAAGAAGCACCCAGTGCTGCACACTGGCCTAAGCTACTCTAATGATTTGATTTTAGTTCTCCTTAGAGTTGAATTTGGTCCCCTCTGAACTGTATGATACTTTGAGCATTTCCTATGCTGAGATGAGTGGAAATACTCAGCCCCTATTTTCTTGGGTTTTTTAAGTGAAAAATGGAGGAAGGGAAAGATTTTGTTTCTAACAGCTTTTTGTCAAACCTAAATGCATACGGGAACAGAACAGCTTTCCAAGGAGAAAGGTTTCTTGAGAAAACTGCTCAGGTCTAGAAGGCCTGGATATGGGGAGGAAGACCCTCATGACTTAGCATCAGGGTCTTCACCTGGGACAAATCAAGCCCCAGTAGCTACCCACAATATATTCCCCACATCCCCCCACTAAACTGTTAAGTCTTCTGGTGTAGCTTCCATTTCTCAGTAGAAACCTTTCAAATCTCTTTATGCTTTAGATTGAGAAGATTTTTGACACTATTAGTGTTCCCACTCATCTCTGCTGATGAGATGCCCAGTGATCATTACGAAGTCATATGACTGAACTGGCCATTAAGTCATATATTTTTTTAAAATCCTTACAGGACTGTATTGAAATACCATTACTGCCCTTTACAGTCTAGAGACATTTAAAAGACAAAGGGAAGGCAGGAGAATACAGACTAGGAGATCAAGGAGAAAAAAACCCTCCTCCTCTCCCCCCTTCTATAATCCAGTATCTAAACAAAGCAGGAAAAGCATAGGAATAGCTTGGTGAGAAAAAGTGACAAAGCAGTTCAAACACTTGGCACTTTCTCAGGTCAGTCAGCCCGACTTGGCTAACACTTTCACAAGGTGTTAACCAGTTACAAGGATAAGCATTCTTACTCACTGAAATAAGTTCCAGAACAAATTTCTTTCACCTTCTTCCATATGGCTCCGTAGCTTCCTAATCAGAGCTCATACAACCTTGCAGGGTGGAAACAATGCATATGGCATTCATACAAGTGCACCCTTCTCCCTTTTGATGTATATTCCCCAGCATAAACTTCACAGAGAAAAATTAGGAGACCAGCACTGTGTGCAAGAACATTGTTCTTGGTTTCAGTGGCCGAGTCTCATCCACTCTTGGATGAGTTTCTCGTGATACTGAGGTATAGACAGTACAGAGCAAGTACTGATAGCACAAAAGAAAGGGAAAAAATGTACCAAAACTCTTCCTTTTCACATACATGTGTCCCTATAGCTCATGTCTGCTTTTCAGCAATGTGAAAAAAGCAACTAAAAATAACATTCTGCAATGGGTACAGCTGTACAATTCAGACATGCGTGTAAAAGATCTGAAGAGGAAAAAAATGTGGGGACAAAACTTGAGGTTTTGGGATGTTACACAAGAAAATAATATGAAAAAGAACAGAACAATACATATCCACCTGGGTAAAATAATACAGAAGAAACAACTGGATGCAAAGAAGGAAATAGGCATAATGAGAATAGGGTCTGCAGTTTCCTTCTCAATTAATGGTTTTGTAGAGAGAAGTCAATGCTCCAAAAAAGAACTGTTTAAAGTAAAGAAGCCATTTGATTTTAAGACATATAATGATTACAAATATTCTATGTTACTCACCTATGGAGCCTTCATACCTGCTGTCATTAATAGTCATTGTTAAGGCTCAGGAAAAACTCGGAATGAGAAAAACAACACGTTACTGTTCAAAACACTTTTACTCATTTTGTAATACTGGGAAGCTCAGTTCAAGTCCATACTTCAGCATTCCTGTAGGACTGACACCAAAATAAACCTTCACAATATGTTTGGGGAAAGCCTCCAACTACCAAAATGCAAACATACCTTAAAACAATACTCCTCCTAACACAAAAGATGCTAAAGAATAGCCCATATAAATCTCTTGCAAATTACTATTTTGAGGATCATAGTGCACAAAGCAGGTGCTTGCTCCCTCAAAAGTAGTGGATTGCCATGGTAAACAAACATGTATTGGGCACAATGTTTTTATTATTTTACAATAGCAGGAGCAACTCCCAAATAAAAAGGTTTTAGCAATTCTGGTAGGATAACATCATCCCCATTCTGTTTTCTGTTCTGCTAAATTAAAGCTCCACCTTCATCAGAGCTCTGAGGACTGAGTTCCTGGTTATGTTTCAGATACAATTATGGTCCTGATTAGCATGCTCTGAGCAGAATCAATAGGTTTTGCAGTAAAATAGGTGTGTATGAAGAGAGACAGAATGGCCACCCTGTGGGCAGCATAATGCATTGAACAGTTATAGGCTTAGCATAAACAATACTGTTGACTGATAACAAATAGACCCTGCTTTAATTGATATAACAGATAAAACCATTCTTCTAGCAAATTAAGCCTGGGAAATAAGTCCATCAGCCTTTTTAAAATACAGCCTGTGAATATTACAGTTCATGTTCCAGATGGCCCAAAAATAACCACTAAAATCTTCCAGCTATGCTTGAATTAACAAGCTACTACATAACATCCACAAATGTGACATACTATGAATTAAGCATATAATGATGGTAAAAGGGAAAGAGGAGGAAATCAAGATAAAATGGAGAGTATTTCCTTCGCTTTAGATATCTAGTTTAGGCATCCAAAATACAAGGTTAATTCCCCTGGGCTTTTCTTACTATCAGGAAAAGAGGAATCAGCTCTGCCACTTTCTCGTACAAATGCTTTCCTGAGAAATCCATCCTGTGCTCTCTCCAGAATCCCATCGGGTCTGGCCGCTTAATCTAACACTTTCAAACTGAACAGAAACCCTAAGGATCATCGCCAACAATGATCATTTCAAAACAGTAAATATGTCACTGCTGGATATTAAAGGCATTTAGGCAAATGGGTTTGTTATAGCACCCCATTTTACTGCTCTGCACTACTTCAGCATGGGATGCTGAATGCACAATAAAAACTCTTCTTTTTTCCCCAAATAACTATAAACACCAGGTGAAGGTATCATTATTAATACAGGAGTTTTTAGAGATCTAGATAGGGGAAGAAAACTGGAAGAGTTAATTGCTAGCAATTTGCAAAGGTTGCTCATTCAAATTAACAAACCAAAGGTGTTTAGCTTTGCCCTTGTTAGCTCAGCTGACACAGAACTACCATCCAGATGTAAAAGAAGAGAGAAAGAAGTCGGGTGTTTGTACTTTATAAGGCTACAAGGAAAGAAATGAGAAGCATAACAGATTTAACAATTCAGTACATCCTACTCTTCAGACTATGAAATGCACCCAACAGAATAGAAACTATACAGATAATATAGGGCACATGGGGTTTCTACAGCCGTGGTATGAAGTGATCACCAGTGATAAAGAATCACTGAGACTAATGCGTAGATACTGAATTCAAACATTATCCTGAGCTACATCCCCAACACATTTCTTCTGTAAGCCTGCACCTGATGGTAACCAGTATGTAATAGTTCAAAAGACAGATTTCAGAGACCTGAGTCAACTTGACTAAAGCTTCTTTACGTTCTTGGATAGCAACCAAGTCTTCCCAAGGTCTATGAACAAAAATGGCACTCTTTCAAACTTAAACAGCCAATATAATTTCTCCCTAGAAGAGAAAAAAACCCCAAACCAAGCAAGCAAGCAAGCAAGCAAAAGATAAAAGAAAAAAAAAAAATTATAAAAAGAGACATATTATATTCTGCAGGTTTTGAGTAGCAATAAGGAGTGTATTCAAAAGCAACACTGTTATATTTCGAGAACAGCTTGGGTAAAGAACTGCCTTGAAAGAAATGTTTAAAAGAGTCATCTTGAGGAGAGAGTGAAAAAGAGAGAGAAATAATCCCCTGAGAAACTCAGGAGGAAAGGGAAGTTGTCTTCAAAATAAAAATAGAGTCTCCTTCCAATACACATCAAAAGGAAAAGATGGCTAGGGAAGACATGAGTTGTAAACAACTCCTAGCAGGGAGCCAAGGATTCACAAAAATTCACCTTTCTACAGAAGAAGATAAGAAACAAGCTGAGAAACTCAAGCATAGTAAACTGATAGATTAGGGAAGTATTTATACACGTGTCTGAGCTGAAGGAAAAAAGGGATGAAGTCACAAATGAAGATGAAGCACAACTACAGATTTTTCTGAATATAGAAAGCCTGCAGCACAACATCCATTTCTCATCATGAAGTCCAGATTAATTTAGTAAGAATATGAAAGCTTTACCCCAGAAACTGATAAACATTTTAAATAAAAACAGAATTCGATCTGGTCGCATCGTTTTTCTTGTTTGGGTTTTCTAGGAAGTCAAACCAGCATGCTTGAACAACTTTGGATACTTAAACACTTTCATGTGGGAGATCACAATGTAGATCAACAATGTAGATGATGTTGCAAACTTTAAAGTATAATGGAGAACTCAGAACTGACAAATTTGAATAACAGTGTGCTGGTAGGATTAGTTCTTCATAATAACAATTTTGTACATGGATGACCAGCAAAGCAAAGAGCAATTTGGGAAATCAGAGTCAGTTTTTTGTTTAATAAAAAATACAAGAACTCTCTTGCTGATCATGATCATCCTGCAAAACACCACTGTGCTGCTAAGCAACTCTCCCTAAGACTTATAAGACTTTCAGACTGAGAAAGGATAATGGACAAACTTTAAAAAACCCCTTTCTTAAGGTACGAGATTTTTTTTGAGATACTCTTAAATGGTATTCAGGAGAAGGTGGAGACTGAAGAGCAAAAAGCTTCCAGAAATTTGCTGAAATTAACACTGAAATTTTCCTGTTTCCTTGTACACAGCATTAAAGGAAAACAAATTCCCTCCCACCATATTATTAAGCAAGGTGGTCTTATTTCTCATGCTGTGAACATTAAGTTAGACAGCAAACAGATAACCAGTAGGCAAATGAATTGTGCTGTATTTTGAAAAGCTTTTAGGCTTTCATCAGAAAAATCACATTTTAAGGAAGGTAGCCACAAAGGTACTCATAAAAGTGTAAATAGAGGAGAGCAGCATGACAAAAATGGGTTTAAAGCCCCCAAATTATTTATCATAAGAATAAGAGAAGTGGGTAAGTTTCCTCTGTGAGGCATTGTAGAGATTTCCTTTGGCAGCCAGTCTTCTTTTTTTCCTTTCAGAAGCACAGAAATGACACTGTGAAAAGTACAGCAGTAGAATTTAAATCCAAGAAAAGGAACATTGCTTCCAGCTATTCACACTCATAATCTGTGAAATTTATGGCCTGAGAAGACAGCATTGAAATCATCCATGCCTTCTTTAAATTGAGCTCAGGGTTCTAGGATCCACAGAACAACTTTTTGCCTTTATGAAAATATAATATCTAAAAATATTAAAATACAGGCAAATAAAAAAATTAAAAAGAAGCATTTGGATGCATGTATGTATTAGTGAAAGTTTGGGGATTTTTTCTTTCTTGAGTTATAAGAATTAGTCTCTGGGAAAAACAACACTAATCACAAGGGGAAGGTTTTTCCCTTTTTCCTGACAAAATGTCTGAAATTTTTTAGTTGACCATGGCATCATATTTCCATCCTTTACAGGAAAAAGAAAATGAAACCCAAAGGGAGAGAAAATTTAAAGGCATTGAGCCAATGCATTTCACAACTGAAAACTACCATGCACATGCTTCCATGACCTAGCAACACCATATGTGGAGAGCAGAATGACCACTTTTATACAGGGCACTGACAAACTACATGTGCTAAATCATCCAGGGTTGTTGAATTCAGATAGCTTTGAAATAAGAAATGAATTTGATCAAATGATAAAAAGATGAAGCAATCTATTAGCTTTACACAGCCTAATAGTGTTAATTTATCTAAATTTTTAGTCACAATGTAAAAATGATAACCAAAACCCCATTGATATCACACCTGACAAATATAATTTAGGAAAACAAGTTTTGTTTAGGTTCAAGCACTGTTTGTATATTCATAATGAGGCTAAGTAGTACTTCCAATGCCTTTTTTCTTAAACATGCAATAGAAGGTAGGGGAAATATGTGACAAGGCCAGTTTAATTAAATAAATGAATGATGCTATAAGTATAACCATGCTCTCACCTTAGCCTGAGGGCAAAAGATATCGTAGGACACCAAGACACAGAGGAAAAGTATAAGTAGAGACAACACAGAAATAGAAGTGGCAAGTTGAAACTTTAGTAACCATTCTCAAGTAAGAAGCAAGATCAAAGATTCAGAAAAAAAGGCAGCATTGTGACAAAATGAAAAACCTTGGAGAAAAACACCCCAAACAAACATAGGAGGAAATGGCAGCTCAGCAAAACTGGGGATCATTCCATCCCAAAATGCCACAAGATTTTACTTTTCCACTTCTGACTGGAAGCTGTTTGGCCAGCACAGACCCATTGGGGGAAAGTACCAGAGATAGGGAACATAAAATCTCCACCCAACAGCGTGTTATTCTCAGCCTATGACTGTGTGTATTAGTAACAGACAGCTGTTATATGCTGGTGTAGGTGTGATTTTGTCTTGGCACAGCAGAGGATGCCTTCACAGGAGTGACCGAGGGAGCCGAGTGCTACAGCAAGTGGAGTAGAAAGCCATGATGTTAATTAAATCAATATATTATCTTCAACTGCTGTCTTAGAAGACTCTCTTATATTCTGCTCTTAAGTTTAAGTGCTTTATACAAAGAGAACTGTGGTGATGTGAGCCTATGAAAGATGAGCCTAGTGTTAAGGACATCTGTGTAGTTTACTCCAGCTAATGCTTGCACAACATAATTTGGTTTATTATTTAAAAAAAGTAGTAAGCCACCTTCTTTTCCCTCAAGAGTAGCTGGTAATTAAAAAAATAAAAATTACCACTGAGAAACAAAACTATATACCTTAGTGAATCATATAGTTCCTAGGATCAAGAAAGAATCATTGATAGCTCAAACTCTTCTAGCTTTCCTAAGGGATGAATATTAAGTGGAAACTGAGGGAGAAAAGCTAGCCATTATCAACCTTTGCCCACTGCTACAGAAAACTTCCCCATAAACATCTCATGGGGAGCATCTTTTCAGCTTTTAAGACCATGCTGACTTGCACTGCAGTTGGCTTTTGTATCCGGAGTTGCTTTTTTTTTGCAAATAAAAAAAGTGAGAAAGCTCAGATATGCCAACATATAATTCTATTTACAAATTTTACAGTTGCAGCAGGGTATTTCTGAACATCTGAAACAATGAAATTCAGCTATAAGTGAGCTAACAAACCTCTGCAGATCTGAACACCTTCCAAGGAAGAAGGTAGAAAAACCAAAACTTGCAAGCCTTCAGAATTCAAGGTTTGTGAGCAACTGTACCTTTCCCCCCTTATGGACCCACCTGAAGGAAGACTGACATCTGTCTTCTGTTTAATTCTATTCTATATTGTGACCATCTTCCTGAGACAGCAATCTCCTCAAAGTCATTTCAGACCTTGACTAACCTTCCTGAACTGACAGTGGGCCTCACAGAATATCCTTATGAAGCCTTTCACTGCCATTCACATGTCTACAAGTATTTGAGAAAAAGTATAGTGTAGTTTGACAACTTACTACAAGAAAATCATCCACTTTTTTGTCTAATGCTTCTTTAATCTGAGGGTGATCAGACCTTCTAAGTTTTGGGGGCACAGGCTGGTTTTGTTTTGGTCAGGAATGGGAGTAAAAGAGTTTCATTGTTGCCTTGTTTTCTAGGTCAGGCAAAAAACCACTACAATCACCACAGTTAGCTCTCCCAAGCTGGCTCATTTTAGGTATGCTAAGAGAAGAGTGACAGTACCGTGTAATTAAGCAAAGAACCTGGGAGCCCTTCTCTGGAACAATCTTTTCTCTTCTTCAGGTCTGCTGGCTAGTTAAGGAAAGCCTTTGGGATTCTCCTGTCTTCTAGTAGCCTCTCTGTCTTGAGCATGCTGCTACCCTTTGCACTCTTATCTCAGCTGGACTCCTCTGCATGTTCTTCAGTGAGAAGACAGCACTACTGTATTTTACTCTCAGCAGACCAGACTCAGCTGCTCTCCTGGGTTATTAAGAAGACCCTTCACTTTGGTGCAGTATTCAAGCTTAGCAACTCATACAACAGAACAAGAAGAAAAGTTTCAAGTTTAAAAAGCCATAAGCATTGTTGTTGCACTTCTCATTAAAATATACTTTGTGCATAGAAATACTGAAAAATCTGAACCTTCTTAGTAAATTGCCTGATCCCTTCTCATCAGGAGCCCTCTGTTCAGTCTGTATTGTAACAGGATTCTGGTGGATGGGAAAACAGCACCTCACAATAACTAAAAGAGCTAAGCTTTACAGTTGGGTCTGAGGCTACTGACCCTTTTTTTGCACTAAAATATTAATTAAGTCTAGCTCAGATTATTAGTCCCACCTACAGAATGTCTCAAAGTGCATGGTACCTTACTCATTTCTCTCTGAATGTGCAAGGATTACAGAATTACATCACTCTAAGATAAAGACCAACAAGTGGCTTTGCCAGCAGTGCTTAAGTGAGGTAGTAAGAGGTAACAAAATTACCTATTGCAGTACTATTTTTTGTGGGTTTTTTTTGTTGTTGTTGTTGCTTTTTAAAAAATATTTTATTAAGAACTATACAAATAAAATGCCAAGACACTCTTCTTTAAATTAATATTTTAAATTCTCAGTCCAAAAATGCAGTAGTCAGGCAACTGATAAACTCTGAGCACCTCGTCCCAACAACCATTTGTTACAATTAAAGAAGAAACCAAAACACCACCACAATAAAAACCCAGAGGAACACAACATCCTACTAGGGAAATGTGACCCTTTGTCTGACATATTACAAACCTGAAACAATGTCAAACTATGGAAGTATTTTACAATCTCCTTGAATGATTGCTTATCAAGACAGAAAAAAAGGATAATATTTAGAGAACAATATGATTCAAAACTTCTTCACAATAGAATCATCCAAGATCTACAGCCGATATGACAAGCAGAGCTTTGCAGATGTTGATATACCAAGAGGTACATTCTATAACATATATATATTTCTTCTTTAAAAACATCCTTTTAAGTATGTGCTGCCTTCAGAAAAAGAGTAAAAGTAATGCTCCTTTCAGACAGAGAGGATGCAGCAATCCTTAAGATACTTATTGCGGGGTAACTGGGGTTTGTGTGGTCCACAGGGGGGCTCTTAGGGCAATGAGTTCTGCTGGGAAATATGGTCATTTTTAATGGCTCCAGAAATGCTTTGCAGGCTCCTGCTGTCTTTTATAGACACAGATTTTATGCTTTTAATTTATAGTGGGTTTTCTGTGGTTCTTCAACAAAGAACACCCTTCCCCACCCAACGGCACGCTTGCATATCCATACTAAACTAATTCATTTCCAAATTGCTGTGCTATTTGTTGTTATAGGACTGCTGAACTCTTAGTACACAGAATTAAGTGACTGCAAAACAAAAGGACATGTTCACTAGTTTTTACTTTTGTAGCTTATTTGAACTGCTTCACATATCAAGAAAACATATGGTTTCACAAAAGCAAATAGAAAGCATTACAAGTACCAATGAACTTAGGATAAAAAGAGGAAAAAGGAGTTTTAGGATCATCGGGTACGCTTAAGGTTTCCAGTCACTGGCCCTTAAATTGTAAGGTTCCACAACTGAATTCTTGCACCTCCAGTGTAGGTAAATATAGGAATTTACAAGCTTGAACCTTCATTGTTTTCTCTGCACACATCTTAAATTTGATTGATTTTACTGGGCAGACTCCCAACTCTGAGAACTGCCTGTTCCACTGTCACCTGTATAATAACAGTTGTATATTTAGCTGCATCCTCTAACTGCCTACTGGTGGTAGATTTCTAACAAGTGATTTGGCCTGGATTTAGGCAAGACATCAGAGATTCTATGTCCTAGTAACACTCCCTTAAAGCCATCTACCTCCTTTGCCTTTTAAGTTGTTTACTAACCAAGATAAATGAGCTTGCCTAGACAGGCCAATGACAATAGTTGACAGATAACATTACTCACACAGATGACCCTCTTCAATTTTAAAACAGAATAAATCTATGCTGTTTTGTTTTACGTATGACTTATTAAATTACTGATATATAACTTGTCTGCCCCAGATTGCAGGGCACCTCTAATGCACTGAGCTGCAGACACTACGTAACCTTAAAACAAACAAAAAAGGTTTACATTAAAATTAACATGAAAAAGAGACAGGTTCAGATGGAATGAGAGATGAGGGGAAAGAAAAAAAGGCTTGTCTAATTGTCTTCCGGGAACCCAATATGCCATTAACTGCCATGATTTACAAAGCAACTGATGACTGGGAAAGACAGGTATGACACATTAAAGCTATTCATTCAGAAGGGAGAGTCCCAATGCTTCAGAAATTGCTTTACCGAAGGAGTGTCTGTTAAGCCTCCAAAACTAGAAGCATTTAGAAACATCCTGTGATAGTCTTATTGCTGATTTGAGATAGACCCATAAGAACTATGGGTCTGAGGCTAAACTTTTTCAGCCAGAACTAGAAATTTAGTAAATAATGAGTGGTCTTGAGTTCTCTTTGCTGCTGCTTATGAAACATGCAAGAACCATTACTCTAATCCAATTCATGGGGAGCTTGCAAAAAGAAATGATATAATGTGAGCTCACAGAACAACCCTAACTATTTAGCATGGCACTTCTGAGTGGGGTGGACATTTGGTCCATCATTTATGGTGATAAAGTGATACGCCTTGTGCTTTTCTTTAAAGGAGCAGTAAATAGAAAAGGTCAGAATGGACCCAGTCAGGAAAGGTTTATATGACAAAGGGATTTATTTAGTAAAAACTGCAAACTAACAAACTGTAAAGAGGTATCACCAGAAACCCCTTGAAAACTATCAATATCAACATCCAGGACACACAAAAGGCACAAATCTAGGGCTTTGCTGCAGTCTTCAGTCTATTTTTCCACATTTCAAATAGAAATCAATGAAAGCTGTTCTTCATTGCATTCTAAAAGAATGTTGGGTAGTAATGAATTTAGAGAGACTATGAAATAAAACACCCACTGCTCAATCTGTCAAGTAATTATCATATCCTATCTTCTAGAGCAGCTAAGAAACATCAGTCATCCCAGTTGTATGGCTGTAATAACTCATTTTTTGACTCTATCTCCTTAACAGGAGACAAAATCGCATCCAGGTAGAAAAAGAACATGTGGAAAAAAATAACACACATTAAGTAAATTAAAACACATGTAATAAATTTCTAAATTATGTTCTCCATATATTTGTCCAAGTCAACAAGCAACCAGGCTCAGTGAAAAGGAGGAATATAATTGCACCTCTCCAAATAAATAAAGGGATATTTCAGATATTTGTGATTGGTTTGTGGTGTTGGGGGGTTTTTTGTTTGCTCTTTTTCATAAAGTAACCCCTAGTTACACACCAGATTCTCCTCCAGACTTCCCATACTCCCCGAATTTGTTCCTTCTGGGAGTTTATTGTGTGCATGGATACTGTGATGTATGATATCATCTCCATTGTTCTTCACATTCTGTTAGCGAGAACACAGATCGTTTATAAATAACATATTAGATAGATAAAATATAAATCACCATACTAGTCAGAAAATACTTTAAGATAGCTTGCAGTGCTAATCCCATCCAGTGACTCTCTCCCACCTTGCTCCCTACCAGTTTGAGGACATCTTCTTAAAACAGCACTTAAAGAACAAAGTAGGTATAACATAATTTTAAGTGTCGGATGAGGCTGAAGTCAGGGAAGTGCCAAATTGTTGTGCAGTTTCTCCATTTTATGACAGAAAAACCTGAGCAATTCCCTTAATTTCAGTTTCCCCTCATCTGTTTTTGCACTGACCTCACAAGTACACTGCAAAACCTATGGAGAGGAGTCTCAGATGCTTATGCTGAAGGCAACTATAAAAATTCAAGTTCTCAGGTTTTATAGGACAAAAGGAGACAATTGGGCAATGTCACACTGGAGAAAGACAATGAATGCTGCATGAGTGATCAGAGACTTGGGGCTCAAGCACACCCTGGAGCTCTAAGCTAGAATCACAGTTTAAATAGGCCTCAATCACAAAGTCACACAGAACAAAAATGTCAAATGGGTGCATAACTTGGAACCAGAAAATAATTAAAATTGCAGGAACAGAAGTTCAGAAAGACACAATGGTCAAGATCCAAAATATAATATCAAGGGTTTTTTCTCCAAGCTCTTCCACCCATAATGATTTGATTTATCAAGTCAAATGAAATGCCACCTACTATAACACGTGATCACAAAAAAACCAAACAATGGAATCAGAGATACATGGACAGCTCTAGTACTTCATTGTCATATTTGACCAAAGTTTCTTTACACACTCTCATTACTTCTAAGTCTGAATTGTCCATCTCATCCACCTATACTGTGCCCAGTGAGAATCAGTAACATTTATTCAGCCATTGCTCTCTTAGCAATAAAACTAAGCAATGCATGGAATTTCATTCCTGGTAATACAGAGGGCAGTTTGAGCATAAACAACTTGTATACAATAGACATTTGGGTACAACAATGCATCCTTTTAAAAAGCAAGTAAGGAAAACTGCAGTATGACACTAGCAGGATTTCCAGGCAGCTCTAATTTTGCCACCTTTTCTTTTTTTTTTCCTCCTATTTTCAGCCTTCCTGTGTTTATTGTTTTGTCAATAGCACCAACCTCAGAAGCTACTTGGCCCATCATGAAAAATATTAAGATAGACATAGCAGTATGAATACACACCAAATCATGAACCCTTCCTCCCTGACTGGTCCAACTTGTTTAGCAGGCAGAGAAAACAACTGCATGGGATATAAAGATGACAATGACTATAAAGCAAAAAACAGAAATCAAGCCTCCAACTCAAGAGCTGCTCAATAATGACTCACTTTTAATTAATTAGCAACTTCCTTTCTGTGTCTAATATAAAGTTTAAATCAACTTCAGACAAAGCTAACTATACTTTCTTAACTGATGTCCAAATTGCCTTTTCTTACTTCTGCATCCTTAGCTTAATTTAAGCTAAGAACTCTCTGTTGCTTTGTGGCAGCTTCATTGAGAATTTCAATGTTCTGTTTTCCCATTCCCACAGGAACCCTGCACTGCTCCATGAATGCAAACAAGTACACTTCCAAGACCTTTTTAATGCCTCACAGTTTTAGTCACTTGCCTCACAACTTAGCCCCCGAATCCTTAAGCAAGTAATCTTCACTCTTCTGCCTCAAATAAAGGGGCCAAAAAAATTACTGAGTTGAACTTTGTGAAAAAATGAAATAGGATAAAGATTGGCCTACTGAAATGGAGTAATAGAAGAAAAAGGAAATAGTTTCTGACGCTGCCAAACTGCATTATATCTTCCTGAAAGGCACAACCTAATAGAATTGTGTGCTTTATTTATGGGATACATTTGGTATATTAGGTTCTGACATATATTATACCAGTGGTGTCTTCTGCACATAAAACAGTTCCCCAGGCAGTAAGAATCTTTATATTTGCCAGGTGTACCACAAACAGTTTAAACAATACCTTATGTATTCATTCCAGTTATTCTTAAGCAAGCAAGCCCATTAGTTTAAATATACACTTTTAAACTTAATTGGTGAATGAGTACAAGAGGTATGGTAGCCAGCATTCAAAATAATGTCTGTTGGTTTGGGTTTTTTTGTCAAAATGGATCTTAAGGAGTGACAGGGCCCTCTGAGGGATTTCGACGTAGTCTGAAAATCCCTTCAGGTTGGAAACATGGCATCAGCAAAAGCCAGGGTCAATCATCAGAACAGGATCTCTCTGTTCAGCTCTGAGATGATATTAAAAAGCATACAACTCCTGATCAAACAGTCTTGGATTTTAAACACTATCCCCTCCCATCTATCCTTTTAGTTTTTGAAAGATCCTGACATAATATCCAGCATATAAGACAATTAATGATCTTACAACTCCTTTCCCTTCACTCTCTATTCTCTCTGAACGGGCCAATTTCTTGCTGGGGAAGACCATCTGTTATCAAGGTGACAGTTATTGATTTTAATTAGTATATCAGAAAGAAGCCAAGAATACTAAGCCTTATTCTTCGATGCTCAAAATAAATGGTATCAAAATAAACAGTACTGAGAACTTACACTGACACAATCAAGTGTTTATTCCTATGTCAAAGCTACAGCCAATCTGCACAAGAGATGCCAACAGAGCAGTAGAACAGCTTTAATTGGTAAAGAAGGCTGATTTGATGGTAGGGACAACATGTAATAGTCTTGGCACCAGCAACCACCAGGATAAAGGAGTTCCTACTGCAACAAAAACCCTGATGGGCAGCAGTAGTCACTTAATTTGTTTATATAACCAAGCAAGCTGGATTTGCCCTTTTGTTTTTCCCCCACTGCTTATTTTGTGCATACAAGAGAGCAAGTGTTTGGGTTAACATCCAGCCACTCACAATTACAACTTGAAATGTCTGCCAACTGTAGAAATTTCACTAACCATGAAAAGGAAGAAGGCTTTTTTCTTAGAATAAAAGACCTAAACACACATGCACCCACACAGAAAACAGGAGTACAGTCTGCTCCTAAGCTATGTACTCTGTCAAAGATTCCCAATATCATTCACAAGCAATAACAAAATCTTGGCATCCCCAAGTTACAGGAAAACATTTCAGTTACAGACCTCAGATAAGTAAACTGATTCAGAAAGCCTGTGTTTCATCTAAACTTGCATCTACACTTTGCATGTAAACTTAATTTTGTTGAGGGTTTGGTTTGTTTGTTTTTTTTTTTTCTGTCCTGTCAGAAGCAGCACCTTGTAGTACAGCTTTCCCTCCCTGCAAGAACTGATGAAATAATAGTCACAAGGCACAGGGAGCACCATTTGGAGTCAGATAAAAATGAGTGCTATTCTAATGATCAAAACAAATCCATTAATTTCTCAATCCCCATCTGATCAGTGGGATCAAAGTGGTTTAAGATGTGATCCCAGTATATTTTAAAGTAAGCAGACTGATGGGTAGACTTACACAGTCTATCTTCCTTCTTTGGTAGATTTCAGGTCTCCATTGTTATGTGGGTGGATTGGCAGAATTTTTTCTGTGTAATACATTTTCTCTCTGGAATCCCTGCAGAAAAATAAAGTGGCTGCATTTTCCCAAGTACTGTCATACGTAAGTGCTTAGATATTAATTGTTAATTTCACTAATCAGGGCAAATTTTCCTCCTTTCCCTCAAACAACAAGAAAGTAATTTAAAATCCATAATGGCCTTGCTCCATCTGTAAATCCGTATGTTTTTTCATATGTTCTGTTGAAATACTGATGCATTTGGAGAAAAATACATGGCAAATAAACAAGTTTAACATAGAGCATTACAGGTTTGGAATGCAAAAATTTCATCATGCCTTGCAAGGCAAAATTCTACTGCATTCCTGTACCAGATATCCTCACCTTGGAGGCTGATTTAATACATCGTTGCCATCTGAATGTTTATTCCTTTCTCCACAATAGCATTTAAACAGATACCTCACTTCAAGTAATGAAAGATGTAATACAAGAGCTGTTTGAAAGCTTGACATTTATTCACATCTCTTCACAAATATCTGCAAATTTGGCCATTTCCTTGATAGTTCCTCCTCTGATTATCTGCCTGCATCTTACAGACACAGAGATTTCAGGGGACCTGACGTGACTGTGTCTCCTTTTGGAACAATCTGCTGAACAACCTTTACTGTCCCCACTGGCTGAGTGACAGGTATTGAACACAGGTATGTGTCTCTCTGATCAGGGTCATAGAGGACAACCAGCTGCTTCTGATTCAGTTTTAAAGTCAAATAAAAGCAATTTCATGCTAGTCAGGAGCATCATCTGAACCAGACTCTTGTCTCTAGACAACAGTGTTAAGTAAGAGATTCACCACGTGCAACAATTTTCTGTGCCACCTAGAGAGAAACTTGGCAGAAAAGTGGTGTGAAATTAACAACTGTCACTTACTTACTCAATTTGCACAGAGAAAAATTGAATTGTTTCCACTCATTTTGAGCTTTGACAAGGGAAACAGGATGCTAATGTTTCCAGCATGCACTGTCTGGGGTAGACTGCAGCATAAACATCCATCAATCCTGAAACCAATTACTGTTCTTATGTCCATCACAGGACACACAATTTTCTATGTATGAATATTCATTAGTCAGACCACTACACATTGCAGATAAGTTCAAGGAGGCTTTCCTTTTCATAAAATGTACTACAGTATAAATACATTGCAATGTACATGGCTGAATCTTTCCAGAACATCACGTTTCACTTACAGTGCTGCTGGAAATTCCCTAGGCATGTCACAGACATGTCTTGGTCTGGTCTGAGAAAGTGACTGAAATGGCACACACAAAGGATTCAGGGAGGGTGTGCAAGCATTTATCCACCAGCAGATGTCCCATCTTTGTCTTCTGTCAGGGAATGACCCTTCAATCATGTGAACAGGAGAAAAAGTATTTCAGAAACCTTGTGCAGCTAAGAGGATATCAAAAAAAGTGGAAAGAATGAGTACTGAATTTCATGCTACTGTAGGGTGAAATGAAAAAAGTAAATTTTTTTTCCTGAAGACATGAATCTCTCCAGGATTTCAAGAGCTCCGTGTCTCACTTTCAGCTGACAGAATACAGTCACCTCAGGGTTATACTGAACAGAAGAGGCTATCGATTAGAAAAGCATTTGCAGATTAGGAGCCTTGCAAAATAGTTACTCAGCAATCTCTCCTAATTGGATATGTTCAGAACTTGAAACTTAATTTCTATCTCTATTTAAGTGAGTCAATATTGTGGAAACAGCTAGAAAACACGTCTGGCAAACAAAAGTGCAATTTTATCCCTCTTTGCTTAGAACCATCTAGTCAAAAGCAGAAGATGTCTGCCTTTATTTCAGGTCAAATAACCATTGGCCTCATGCTCTATGAAAAGGTTGTGATGGTTTCCCTTTAGCACTCTACCAGGACTATACCAAGTCTACAGAATCACAGCTTACCTAGGAAGGGATCTCTGGTGATTGTCTCATCTGAACACCTCAGCTCAAGCAGGGTAAACAGCAAGTTGTGCAGAATTATGTTCAACTGGGTTTTGAACATCTCAGACGATAGGGATTCCACAGCCTCTCCCAGCAGCATATTCTGGTGTTTTGACTCCCTGTAGCAAAAAAAACCCAACTTGTTATGTTGAGACTTCTCTTCAAGACGAAAAAATCCCAGATGTCTTACCCTCTTCCTGGATGTATCCATATGTACTCCCTTAATCATCAGTACAACCTTTGCTCCAGTAAATCCACATAACCCCTGGAGAGATCAGATCTGGACACAGCACTCTACGTGTGGTCTCACCAGAAATTAGTAGAACACAAGGATGACCTGCCTGGACTTGCAGGCAATGTTCTTCCTAATACAGTCTTCTTCACAACAAGGGGCAATTACTGGCTCATGTAAAAGATTTTTGGTCCACCAGGTCTGCTTTGCAGACAGTCAGCACCCAGCCTTTTCTGGTGCATGGGATTATTCTTCATCCCATGCATGACTTTGCACATGCCTTTGTTGAGCTTCATGAGGTTCTTGTTGGCCTCTTTCTCCAGCCTCTTAATATCCCTTTGAATGGGAGTGCAACCATCTGGTTTATCAACTACTCCTCCCAGTGTTGCATTGTCTGCAGACTTGCTGAGGGTGTGCTCTGTCCTGTAATCTAGGTCAAGAACAGCAGCATAGGTCCCAGCATTGACCCTGGGGTACATGACTATGACTGGCCTCCAGCTAGACTTCGTGCTGCTATCACAACATTCTGAGTCCAGCAGTTCAGCTACTTTTCTGTCCATATCCCTGTTTACTACTGGCAGCTTTTGGAGATCACACACTACAGAAAAGTCAGGCTGTATTACAGTCTGTTTCTAGTAGTATCAAGCTACTAATCCTTATGACCTGATACATGAAGAGTTCAGCATTGGCTGTGGCTAAAGAAGGTGAGGGCTTATAGTAATCATGTCAATCTGCATCTTAGTTTTGCAGGTGACAACATCCTGAAAAGGATCAAGAGCCATTAGAGTATTGAAGCAAGCTCACTGTGTTTCTCCACTCAGAGGCTAATGTGCTAATTTGACTAAAGGAGAAACACTGAGCACATTTTTCTGAAAAACAACGTGACTTTTAACAGAAAATGACAAAATAGTCTAATTTGCCTTCTACTAGAGGGGTAGAGGGGTTCTACTTGAAAATACAGCAAATCTGAGCCTTAAGCTAAAATCTGGAGTCTTGAACATCTGTAGCTCAAACAACTCAGAAGCAGAAGATTTTCATTAAGAAACTTTCAATGCATAAGTTTCTAGAACACTAAATAGAAAGAGGTAAAATTGTACAGTTCCAGCAAAGATTGCACAGACACACTAAACTCAAACATGTTTTGTTTTGGGTTTATCCATTTATTCATTTTCAAAACTTACCAGTTTTTTTTCTTTTGAAACAAAACACCTATTTAATGCTTAGAAAGAGCTGAACACCTCATGATTATTCTGCTAAGAAAAAGCAATTACAGCTCTCCTGCACCTACTTAAGAGTAGTGATAACAGGTTTCCCATATGCAAAAAATGTGCACACAACCTCCCAGAAGTCAGAGCTTTCTAACTGCTGGGCTTTTAGAGGAAGAGGTACCTCTTCACATGCTTGAAAGCATCAACTGACCATAGTTGCTAACACATGTAGTTCTGCAGAGCATAGAAAATGAGCTGACTGTTCTTCTCCAATTTTGTATAACTGCTGTGAATTTGAGAGTTTTGCTTATCCAAGTCCCCTTGCACAGCTAGGGTTACCAAAAGGAACTGTCAGTATCAAGCAAACTCTCCCAAAGTTCTCTTTATGATAGATTCATGTGTCATTTCTTTTCCTTGACATGTGATCATTTTATTCATACTTCTCCTCTGCAGTGAGGAAGACAAACTTTGTAAATGCATCTTCCCTAACTTCCTAAATCTTTCTCTCCCCAAACAAAGACTTGGTCTTGCTATTTTTACTGTGATAATATGACATGTGCTAATAATTTACTGATTTGGTGTCACTAGTGTCTCAGCAATTATTTTTTCATCATGGAGTTATCTTTTGAAGATTATTAGTCACTGTCAAGGATGAGCAAGTAGCTTCATTGTTAACGGTAAAGACGACATTTTTTTAATAGTTAATTTATAACAAATATTAAACTCTAAAGGTTATACTAGATGATGCTGATCCTAATGTCCAAGTCTAAAGATGCAGGTGAGAAGCATGAAAGCAGCACAGCTATTCTTGGGCAAGCATTAATAATTAGATATTACTTTGGAGAAAGGGCAATGCTTCATCTGAAGATGAAGTATTACCTCTGATAGCTTTTTGTGCAGCTGGCGGAACATTCCCACTGATTCCCACTAATATCAAAGTAAGTTGGCAGGTTTGCCCTTTTCTAGCTGAAATGTAGTCTGTTCTGAGAAACCTTTGCCAACACATCCTGAGAATTGTTATGTCCTATTAAAGGTTGTTCACTGATATTTGTAATAACTTAAATACACACTGCATTATTACAGGTGAATTCTACATTTACTTAAAGATTACACGGAAGGTAAAAGGCAAACAGATATCTGCAGAGCTACTTTTTGTTTAGGAAGGAGACTCATTACTGTGCTAGATTGTTGCTGTCTTCTAGGGAGTTGCTTCAGAAACAGCTGGGAATGAAGAACAGGCAGTTGTTGGAGCCTGGGAGAAAGATGGTCATTGATAATCTCCTACTCTCTAAGATCAAGAAGGTTCCACATTTTATATAGGAAAGGAAAAAAATCAGAATGACTCACAACTACACCAAAGTGCTATTAAAAATTAGTCTCAAATACTGCTCTGTCTTACCCCCAGATGGCAGTACGAAATTCAAATCCTTTTAGAACTAGAAGTTAGACTTCAGTAAAATAATTCCACTAAGTGAATCACTGCAGGGAGTGTTACAATATTGGTCAACAGACAACATACTGATGATATCTGACTGTCACAATTCAGAAGTAAAACTTTAAAATAAACTAACACAAAGGCCAGTTATGATAGCACTTATTCTCCTTCCCAAAATACAAATCACATTTCCTTGTGCTTCTTCTAAACTGTGCACAGATACTAGGAAGGTAACGATACAAATTTTTTTGAATAATTAAACAAGCCCATAAGGGTAACTCTGCTGACATCTGTCACACATTCCTAGGCTAAAAGATGAGAAAGTCACTGGAAAGTAATGGCAAATAAAGTGCTATAGCATGTAATTATGGAATCCTTTTTATGTTGATTGACACATTAAATCAGTAAGGCTGGACAAAATGTTTTTTTTCAGATAGGTTTTGTCTAACTGGAATCTCAACGGACATATTCTGAAGACAATGCTTTCATGAAAGGAAAGAAATAAATTTGACCTTGTATGTAATTGCCTATATAGATTTGGAAAGAGCATCAACCTCTCTCAAGTCAGTCATACTCAGAATACCTCATCCTATCTATTTCTCAGTGCAAGCCTGCAAAACGTAAAACTCATTTAGCCTACTTGTTCTGGGGAAAAAAAAAAAAGCCTGACACAGAACATTTACCTTGCATGCAAGTTTCTAGTAGCTTACCCATCAGAAAATATTATTTTCCAGTAGTTATTACAAAAGATATGCTGCCTTTATTACTATTGGGAACTCAGCCATAACCTATGAAAATCAGCCCAAATCTTTATTTCTAAGATTTTGGAATTAAACACATGCATAGGTATAGCCAGATTTTAAACAAGGACTAGAATTTGTGACCTTCAAGTATAAATTTGTAACAGTGACATATATAAATGAATCTTTAAGGTTAATTTAATGACACAAGGTTGAGTATACTATTAATCTCAGCTAAGTTTTCTCTTTATATAGTACAAGTCCTTATTTAACTTCCCTATTTCTTTGTATGGCACTTGCTTTGGAAAACTGTACATACTAAGTAAATAATCACAGGCAGAAAAAATCATCATGGATATGTAAGTGGTTTATCTTCATATGACACTTCAAGGTCATATGCTTTTACTGCGTGGGATCTGAGTCTGTGTGTCCCAAGTACTGCCTCAAAAAAAAAAAAAGATGTGCAAGAAGTCACTTGTTTCGTGGCTCTGAGAATGTAAAACTCAGTTTCACATCCAAAACAATTCTACTGAACAAATTAAATTTGACACTCCCTACTTTATGAAGTAAATTGCATGAAACAAACATACACAAATGAATTACAGCTGTTTGACTGTTGGAAAACATAAGAACAACTTGATTTTGAAGGTGAGAGTTTTCTGTCAAAATGAAGGAGAAATCTGCAGCCTTTCATCTTGACTATTGGAGAGGGAAAAAATGCTGGGGAAGAAGGTGTAAGTAACCAGACAGATTCACATTTAGTTTTCTTACAAGAAACAAAGTAAATAAATCTCAGAAATTAAAAGCCTATGACATTTTCAAAAGCTAGATGTGTAATTTTATGTAAATCAGACAGCTGAAATTGATGCAAATTCAAGTGATGCTACTTAAATCCAAAAATCACACACAGAATCCCTATTGACCTTTAGTTCACAGAAGAAACAAGGAATAAAAAGTGTTTCACAGTAAAGAATAAAATGCTTCATTTTGCAATAACAATATGTACATGGTAATTGAGCCTATGAGAGATAGACCTACAAAGTATGATTATCCATCTCTAAAAGCTTATGAACTGAGAAGATGGCTTAAAGCATTCTCTAGGCAGCTGGTATTCAAGACTCTGGTTTTAACAGTGTAACAGGGAAACAGAGGGAGTGGGCACAAGGCAGTGTGGAGAGGGTATGAGTAAGAGTGAAAGAGAGAAAGCACAAGAGGGAGACAGCAGTGAGAAAGAGCAAGCAAGAAAGAGCATGAGAAGCACAAGAGGATGCATGATTGTGCAGAAGTGCAACAGGAAGAGCTGTGAGGGCAAGCATGAACAAGTGAGGGCAAGTGCAAGCAATAAAGCAATCACTTGACAGCACATCAGAGGAGGAGAGATTGTGTAAAATGTTCAGTAAAGTCAGCTATTAATAACAGATATAGGAAACTAACTTCTCTCTGGTGAACTGTGCTTTGACCCATTTACTACAGAAATCAAACACAAGTTAAAAAAGTCAGGCTGGAAGCATGGAAGTTCAGCTACTAACACCATGATTAAAAGCAGTTATCAATTAGCTGGATGAGAAAGCAATTAATAATAATAATAAAAGACCATCAAAACCTAGGATGGGCAAGGAGGAAGTGTCCTGTAATTGATATAGGCTATGGTTTTCATCTGCCAGTGATACCCTGTTGTACAGTTTGTATCATTTCCCTACCCCCTCCACAAAATGAAGCTTGCAAGCACATGTTGAGAAATGTCACCATGGATTTACATAGAGACTAAAACTGTTGCCCTGAAGTGTTCCTGCTAATCATTCATTTTGTATTCAAGGCCAAACTGGCACTAGACTCTGCAAGAGGAATACATATGAAAGTCCTGGCCCATCATCATGGATCAACTGATGCAAAAAGCATCACTGCAGCTGAGCTGCTGTATCCTGTTACACACCTTTTTGCCTGTGACTTTCAGGAAATAGCTGGACTGCCTCAAGGATTTACTTTCCAGGGTTACATTTGAAGAGTTGGAACTACCACTGTGTACCAACTCTTTCTCTTTTAATTGAAATTCATTTTAGCTTCCTTTCTAAAACTCAGAACTGAAAAGACATGTGAACACTCATCCAAATTACTAACCAAAGAATATTTCCTCACTTGTATCTATGCTGAAGAGTATAACATTAAAAAAGAACCTGCACTGAAGAGGAGTCTGCTTATCAAACATCCTTCAGCCTTCTAGAAGCAGATAAATGCTTGTTGTGAAGGCATAGAATAATTGCAAGAGAACTTAAAACCAGGCTTTTTTTAACTCTGGGATTAATGAGATAGGTAGCTTGCCACTAGTTGCTCATCATAAAACAAGCTCAGATCAGTAGTGACTAAAACACATTAACTTCTGGCAGAAGCTTAGTGACATAGGGGAAGAAATGGTGGCCTCAGCTCGCTTCTTAGAGCATGTAACATTTCTCAGTTGTCAGTCCCAGCAGAAAGACTACAGTTTGAATACAGGCTGGAGAGCTGCTTTCTACACCCCAACTCATGGAATTTAGAAACTAGTAACAGATGAGCTACACCCATGGCTGCTGGGAGCTGTCTTCCCCGAGTAGCACACATCAGTTTCAAACTAGGCAATTTGTTATCACCCGTGGATACTGATTTCAAGGCCAAGGGATTAAAAAAACCCAAACACACCACTAGAAAACAAACCCCAAACCACCAGACCCCTTGAACACTGAAAGGAAAGTATTCAATACACTTACTGCTCAGCCATTCTAGCTCTTAAATCATGGCTTTTCAGTTTATTTCTTTTCTCTTTTGAAGAGCTGCATAAAATGTCACAGCATTTACTTCTCATCCTAGCTGTACCCCTAAGAAAGTTGGGATTCAGAGCACTTTCTATCAAATAGGGCTATCACACAGCTCCCTTCAAATATTTTTACAAAAACTTGCAGGTAACTAGGTAAATTTATACTAAGGGTAGGGGTTTTCAGTCATAGACAATACCAATTAAAAAATACAGCAGTTTTAACAGAAAACTTGTAGACTGGTCAGTGGCTTGCTCCACTCCATGTTGAGGTACAATTCTCTCATCAGAGCAGTAACTCTGTCAGAACTGTGGCAGCTTGGGAGCTGAAAGAAGCAAAAGATGTGTAGAGAGACAGCATCTTTTGTTAAACCCAGCCACTCTACATGGAAAGAGAGGAAAACCCACACTACAAATGCTGCCAAGCTTTTAAACATGTACAATTTTCCTGTAAGCACTGAGAAGAGCAAGCCTCTGAGGACCCTCTTTGAAAAAAACGACTGCATTTTACATTATTTAAGTAGTAGAGGTTGAATCCAGATCCAAATTACAAAGTAGTTTCTGTGAAATTCCCATCTACACAAAAAAACCCCCCGTGTGTCATCTTTCTCATCAGACAGACAAATCAAAAGCTTTATGGTGACATATTGTTCTAAGAAATTATTTTGGCCACCATCTTTCAAACAGGTTTGCACTGTGCTGAAACCAGTGTTAAGTTGTCCTGCACTACACAATACCCTGATGCCATTTACAGGTCTGCATTTATCCCAGGTAGGAATAAAAACTAAGTTAAAACAACTCAGACCTTTTGCCTTAGGATGTGCAGATGCTTTTCCTCTACACTTCTCTAAATAGTTACGCCACTTTGAGACTCAGAACAGCCAGCAACAGAAGTTGCCACAACACTTTGCTCATGTTATTTCTCTTGAGCTCAAGTCAAGATGCTTATGAACAAAAATCCATGTTTTCTTGATCCATGAACAGTGCATTTCACTTCCATTACTGTTCCTTACCACCAATCTTTTAAACCTTTTACATTCACTGCTACCCACACCATGACAGCTAGCAAGCCTGACATCCACAGTTTTGTTTCTCTGTGTTTTAATACCTTGCAACTGAAGATCTTGTACTCAGTCCAAGTAGTACAGTGTGAAATCAGGACAACCATCTTGCTATAAATTCAGGACACACTGCTGGCAGTTCAGGACCGTGTTACTGTTCAGGTATCAGAGATGATGTTTACACATAGGTCTTCCCTGGTATAAGTGCACTATGTTCACATAACTTCAGTTTTAACATCAGCTGTTTTACAAAAACAGTTAGGGAAAGAAAAAAAAAGGAAAGAAAAAAAAAAATCAGACAAAATTTAGCCAAGGCCTTTCAGCTAGTAGTCCATTCTGTTACCTGTAATAAATATTGAGCAAAGGAAGTCAGTGGATCCAGAACAGAGTGAAGTCGTGGCTTAATGACACACTGAAAACACTGGCTGAGAGAGTCTGAGATAGGATGAGCAGTCTCAAAGGACAAAAGATGGATTTTCAAGTCAGAAACAGACCTCAGAGTTGCCTCAACCACTGGAAAGGGAAGAGTAATGCCACATTTAATGAAAAGATAATTGGAGAATCCTGTAGATAGTGGTAAATATTTTTTTGATTTGATAGGACAGAATGTCACAGACCTTGTAGCCTAATATCATGATATTAAGTTGCAACACTTCACAGGCACAATTAGAGAAACCACTTAAAGCTGTACCATAAAGTAAATACTCATAAAAAGGACAAGCACAGCAGCTCACTTAAACCACAAAGTATTCATAAATGCCTCTCTTGTATCATGATGGGAATATAATTATACCCTTTGTTATGCTTTTGTAGAGAGTTTGTCTTTTTAGTTTATGACAAAGGTCTTCTGAGTTTCAGATAAAGTATAAGGCATCAAAATAAAAATCTGTATCTGACATTTAACTCTAAGACCTCACCCCTACAAGGGAAATGAGGAAGAATTTCTGACTACTGAAGACCATGCTCAATGTCTTTCTAGCCTCATTAGGAAATATTTTAAAATACGAATCTCAGAAAACATTATCAAATTGTATAAAAGTAGTTCTCTAGGAAGGTCTTAAACAAGAGCTTTGAAACAAGACCACTTTTCTGTAATTCTCTCTCACTTTAAAGCTTTTAAAAGACTGGCTGCCATCACTTCTTTGTTTCTTGGTTGCCCTGCAACAGTATCATCTTTTTTATCTCCCCTTTCCTACATCTTTATTCTTCATTCAAAGTCAGCTGGGGGCAGCTTGCTTGCTCCACTAGATCAGGTACTAAATAAAAAGTGGCTTTTGCTAGCTGCACATCTGAAAGACTACACATAGTTTCACTTCCAAAGACACTCAAAGCCACTGTGCCAGTTAAAGAGAAAAAACACAAGTTTGGAAAGAAAGAGAAAGCAAGCAGCTATGAAGAACAACCTCTTTGGTACTACAATAAGCTTTAAATTTCTTCTATAGCATCAACAGTGGAAAAACTTGGATAAAATTACTAAAAATTACAATGAACAACACATGTACCACCCTCTAGTTTTCAGGAAAAATAGAAGCATTGCAACCTCCAGCAGCAGCAGTTAACAGGTAAATAAATATAAATCCTAGAGCATTCTAGAGTATACTAGAACAACACATCCCATCCCTTGCCAAATCCCAAATTACCATGTCAGTATGGATCAGTAGGTAAGGCCAATGACATTCAAAATAACAATGTCAAAAACTTCCACCGAGTTTTGAAATGCCCTGGACAAGCACACACTTCAAAGCTACAGTCATGGTTGGTGGGGCTTCTCTTCAGCAGAGAAACTCCAAAATATCTGCAAGACTATTGCTCACAAGGACTCCTGCTGTCCTCACCAACTGCTACTTCAGATAATCAAATGGGGCAGAGGAGGGGCTGCTTCTTCTGACAGAGGAAGAGTAATGAAAAAGTTAACTCCTACATTGACAAAATGCAATAAAAGACAACCATTCTGCCAAATTATTTGGAATTGTAGAATCACAATTGTTTCAGCAACTGTGTCATTTAATCCCACACAGCTCTATCTGATGCTTTATTCTAACATTTTCTGAAGAGGATTGCCAACAGTGATTGATCCAACATGTTAAAGTGCTCCAATTTTATGTGATTGTGATCTGTAGTCAAAAAGAAATGAGCAGTTAAAACTGAGAATTACTGCAGAGTTACTAAAAACCTTCATAATAGCAGCAAGTGGGTTCCAAAAATTGCCCTCAAGGAATTTAATTCTTTGTTTAGAGGCTTGATTTCTTTTACTTATATCTTCAGGTTTGGTGTCTCTAAGCTGTGCCAACACCCATCAGATCTAGAAACTTATTTAAAATGTTACCCGAGTTCCCTGATGCACTTAGCTGAGGCTGAGTGCAAATATACCCAATACTCAGATTCATGCTCAAAACTGGCAGGGCATCAATGGCAGTGCTTATATCAAGAGTCGACCCAGGCAACTGTTGAAATCCACCAGGATTTCATCAAATCCAACAGGATCCAGAATCACCCATCACAGATCAAATCTGAGGCAAGGACCAAGGCCAGGAAATATTTTTGTTCAGTAA
This sequence comes from Chloroceryle aenea, assembly GCA_013399075.1. Lineage (NCBI taxonomy): Eukaryota > Metazoa > Chordata > Aves > Coraciiformes > Cerylidae > Chloroceryle > Chloroceryle aenea. The sequence continues at coordinate 46,511 of VWZY01009697.1, forward strand.
AAATAAAATAAAAAACCCAAACCACACACACAAAAAAATCAACCACAAAAAAAAACAACCTAAAAATAACCCCAAAAAACAACAAAACAAACAACAAAAAAAGCCAGAAACCTCAAGACTTCAGTGACATTGACGAAATAAGGATGCTGTTCATGATCATGTTCTCAGTAGTCCAGATTTAATTTCCAGTAGATCTGTCAAAGACTAACATTTGCTTAAGCTACTGATAATGCATTCCAAAAAAAAAACCCCAAAAAACCAAACAAGAAACAAGTCTGCTTATCCTGGGAGCAACCAGCTACTTTTTCTTGCAATGTTCCATGCACTTCTTAACTGGCAAAGTTTCAAGAGATAATCACAACCCACATTTACAAAGGGAAGGAATGGGGGTGGAGAAGGAGAAGAATACATCAGCCAATCTCTCTTCCTCCTTCTGCAGGACCAGCTTTTACTTTAGAAAAGGACCCCTACTCACCCACACAGAACTAAGCCCATACTCAAGCACCCTGGATTTTTCCCCATAGCTGCAAATTCCACAGTGACAGCTTCACTTTGAAGGCCTTGTCCTCTTGTCAATAAACCTGAAAAATTTTGCTAAATAGGTGTGGGATGCTCCTGATAGAAACATGATGATCCTACAGAAAACTGGAAAGGTTGTTAATGCCTTGACACAGGCACTTGATATTTTGTGAGAGTTTGTTCTTTTATTCAAGATAGAGATGAGCACTCAGGAAAAGAGTCAAAGCCAATAGAATTTTGTTTTCCTCCTGATTTTAATTTGAAACTCAGCATAATAATCTATTATAAAGATGAAACCCAAATCAATAATCCCTGGCCAACACACATAAAAACAACTCAGTGCCAAGTGTTTCCAGCTGTACAATAGTTTTGACAGAGTTTATCCATTCTGAGTGCTTGCCACACCACAAAACAGCCTTAATCAGATCACTTAATCCACAGAAAGTCTCTAAAACAAGTTGCCTTGATGCATTTTTGTTTCCTCTTTCCTTCCATCATTACTTCTGTCCTGTTTTACGAAAAGCCAGAGTCATTGCTGCCTTTGTGCCACGCCAGAGATTTGGTACTAAGCTGTTGCTGTCACATTGCTGCCTTGGTTTTCAGCCACTGTAAATGTACAAGTGGCAGCACATTAAAACTAAAAATGTAAGACTAAAAATGTATAGCTCTAAGAAATTACAGTTTAAGTTTCTATTCATCAACATAATTGGATGTTAATAATATGGTGTACAGTGCTGGCATTCATATCAGGTACACACACTATACATTTATTAAGTATAATTCCTTCTCCTGAGGTTCTAATGAGTGCTGCTTAATTCCAGCTTTAATCAAATGTCAGAGGAGCCAGAAACCCAAGCAGAGACTGTTTTTCACAGGTGGCATTTTGTGAATAAGTGAAACAGAGCTTTTTTAGTGTTAAGTGTGATTATATTTGGCTTTATCTCTGCCTACATACATTCTCTTCCCTGTTTGCACTTATTTCTCTTGCAGCTCATAACTGAAGAAGAATGGAACTGAATGTTATGTTCTGATTGCTTGTTCCAGTAACTATTCTTCATTGTGTGATTACCTGTTATGGATATATAGTCTATACTTTAAGACAGGTGGGGGAAAAAATATAATTTGGAAATTTTCAAACTTTTAAAAAATATATTTTTAGCCTACATACTATGTGAGTTTTTTTAGCTGCATACAAACAAGCTGATGCACACTTTGAGCTATTATGCTAAATGCTATGGTCATGTTAAGTAGTCTCATTGGAAGTTCTGCCATTGGCACAACATTTTAAAAGTTACAAGAAACTGTTAACAGCTCCTAATATTTGCTAACCTCTCCCTGTCATCCACCATCACTGTCAGTTACAATCTGAATGCAAAGTGATACATAGAGACATTCTTAGAAAGTTAATTCACTGATCACAGAATCACTACATCCTAACCCCTAGAGAGGACTCTTCCAATCCCTCTTTTCTCTGGCACATGCTACAAAGAAAATGAAACTGGATATGGTAAGACACAGTACTGAGCATCAAGGAAGACCCAAAATACAGCAAAGTTTTCATTGCCTGCTTTGGAAAACGAGTTTTACATCCTTATGTTTGGATGACATTCTGATTATCTTTGCAAGAAACCTCAGTTCTAGGCCTGATTTCTCCAACAAATGTGGAAACTCATCTTCTGATTGAATAATTTTAGAACACTCCCTCAACACCACCAACTTCTCATGTAGCATAAGTCACCAAAATGGTTCCTTAAAAGCAACAATATACAGTAAAATAATAAACTCTCCAAAGGTAAGCATATCTGTTTCTGTAAAAAACAGTAACCACCCAAAACATCCCCAAAAGGGCTTTTTTACTTAATTACACACTCAGACTTAATTTTGCTCTAAGAAGAATATACCCCTCTACAACCAAAAGGTTGTTTACACAACAGGGCACTCATTTAAGAACTAAGTCAAATTTTAAAAGAAGTACCTAACCCCTGTGCAAGAACTTCAGTAAAAGCCTCTGGTCCCACCCCTGTGTATGTTCCATGTAATTCAGAACTAATGCCTATATGGGAAAATCAACAACTGATTGCAACATAGGCCTTCTTGAAATGAGTCCTCTTAGAAGCAACTTGTCCAGTGTTCAGATGCCTCCTTATCTGTACTACATAAGGAGATGGAGTCTACCCTGAAAGGAGAACTCCAAATACATGAAATGAAGCTAGAGCAAGCCTGAGCAAGTGTAAAACTTATCACCCTCTGTTACTGACACAGTAAAATCTCCCTAAAACAGAATCACCAGCACCTTACCACTGAATTTCTGGGAACGTAACACTACAACCACTGTGCCAGGTGCCCTTCCAGTATTGACAAAGACTAATATGAGCAATCATTTCAAAACAGAATAAAGTAATATAGGCAAAAAAAAAATAAATATACTTGCAAGTGAGGAAACACAAAACTATCCTTTTTCTAATTCTAATAGAATAACTTCATCTGGAAGAGACCTCCAAGATAAAGTCCAACCTTATTCCTAGCCCTATCAAAACCACTAAACCATTTTCCTAAGAATAACATCTACCTGGCTCTTAAACACCTCCGAAGATGGTGATTCCACCACCTCCCTGGGCAGGCTATTCCAGTGCCTGACAACACTTTCAGTAAAGAAATTCTTCCTAATATCCAGCTTGAACTTCCCCTGGTTCAACTTCAGGCCATTTCCTCTTGTTCTATTGATTGTCACTAGGAAGAACAGACCAACTCACCACTCCCTGCAACTTCTCTTCAGGCTAAACTTCCCTTCCCTTCAAGGCTAAACAGCACCAGATGCTTCAGCCTTTCCCCATAAGAGACATGCTCCAAATCCTTTACTAGCTTGGTAGTACCCTCTCCAGCACCTCATCGTCCTTCCTGTAGAGAAGGGCCCAAAACTGAACACAGTATTCAAGGAGTGGCCTCACCAAAGCCAAGTACAGAGGAATGATCATCTCCCTGCTCCTTCTGACTACACTGTTCCTGATCCAGGCCAGAATGCTGTTGGCCTTCTTGGCCACCTGGGCACACTGCTGTCTCATGTTCAGCCAGCTGTCATTCAACACCCCCAGGTCCTCCTCTGCCTGGCTGTTCTCCAGCCACTCCTCCCCAAGCCTGTAGCACTGCCAGGGGTTGTGGCCGAAGCGCAGGACTTTATTGAATATATTTGGCCTTAATGAAACTCCTAGAATTGGCCTTGGTCCAGTGATCCAGCCTATATTTCACTCCTGAGTGATAAATCATAACTACTGGGCATTTAAAAATCATAGCTCTGTCCTTCCAATATGGATAACCACTTCATCTCCTTTCCCAACACCTTTTTACTCTACAGGTATAAGATACTAGTCTCTTTCAAGGAGTCTCACTGCCTACCTAGTTGAAGTCATAAAGATTGATCCCAACATGTATTAGGTTTTGAAGTTTGATACTACCTTTTCTGATTTGACAAGTGGCTTGTACACCTGGCAGCTTTTATGTTATTTCCAGAATAGTTTACATTTGTCATATATTTAAAAGAGATAAACTCTATCTTCACAGCTCATCTATGTCACTGTCCTTAGATCATTGTGAGTACAACAGATCTTCCACTGGAAACTAGACACAGCACATTCAGCATGGAAGGTAACCTTCTGCTATGGTAATAAACAGGTACATAGAATGAATTCTCTTATCTGTAGCAGAAAGTACTGAAATTTATTATCAAGATTTTTGAAATAAGCAGGAGAAGGATTTATCAGAGATGTAGTACATTGCTATGCAAACAATACTTGCTATTTTTCAGTCTCTGTTACTCATTTATTTTTAAAATGTTGGAATTCTATCCTACTTTATTAAAATTGGGCCATTACATAAACACATACTGTTGCAGAAATAAATTCTGTATGTTAGCATTTTAAGCCATGTCATCATGTTCACAGGGATGCAGGACTACAAGATCTGCACTGAGACATATTATTTGTCTTGGGGACAACTGATACAGAAGCTGATGAAAAGCTACACGCCTTTTGTATTGTATTAGTTGCATATACACACTAGCATGATTTTAACAGAGCTAAGGAGCAAGTATGGAAAGTGGCATCTTGTTAACTATATGGGCCATCTTTATAACTGCCACAGTTATTAAAAGCCTAAACCATCAATTAAAAATGAATTTCCTGTACAAAAAGCAAGACAGGTTCTGATAATCTTGGAGAATGTGTGCTTTCTCACCAAGATGTATTGACAGCTATTGTATAGTAGTTGACCATCACACTATTGAAGGAGTGAAGTGATTCTTCAACTGTTTGTGGAACAGCTAATAGCAGTGTGGCACCAATCATCTGGTGCATCTTTTCCTTCAAGAGTAAACTCATTTTATGTACTCCAAATTCCTTTAAATTAACTCTGAAAACTGTACAGCCTTCAGCATCTCTGCAATTGCTTTCATACACACATTAGATTCCACCACTCCCCTTTCTGGCAGTACTACAATTTGGAAATCTGGAAAATTCTGCTGACTGTCTACATTCCACATTAGGTTTTAGATTTGGTTCCAAAACGAGCACTCAAACTTTTTCTAGATATTTATGTGTGTCACTGTCTCCTGTAATTGATCATATGTTTTATGAGACAAAGAAAAAAATAAATCAGAAAGTCTTTGAGGCTCTAATCAACACAGGGAGTTAGTTCCAGGACCTGAGGTTGACAGAGGAACAATGAACCCATGTAGTAGGTTCTACGGAAACCTGTTGGTTTGGTTTTCTTTGGTTTTAAATAAAGTTGCTAAAGAACTTTAAACAAACAAACAAAGAATATGTATAATGTGTAAGAAGTTACAAGTAGCAGTCAGAAGTAGGCTGTACATCAGACAGTCTGACAGCATTGCAGCTTAGGTAGAAGAAAATTTAATGTTGAGAATGCACCATAAAACCAGTCATGTGCTTTACTAAGTGAGAAAAGATATGCTGGACTACAGACGACCCAGGCCTCTCATCCCATGAATATTCTTCCCCCAGTAAGGAAACCAAGAAAACCCCAAACGACCATAAGGAGACATAAAAAGTAGTTTCAGAGTCTCTTGTTTGCAAAAACCTGAGACAATGATCCATAGAGACTCCTTGAGAGCAAACCCCAGGCACAGTAGGCCTGAAGGCCTGATCTCAGGATAGGTGCAGTATCACAGTAGGGTTGGAATAACACAGCCCTCCCAAAGACCTCAGCTATGCACGACCACCTTATGCGTACACAGCCTGAGCAGGGGGAACCTAGAACAACTGCACAGCCATAAAAAGAAGTCAAGTCAATTGCCTACCCATTAAAGTTAATTGTACTGAACCAAATTCACCCTCCTGGTTCTCAGGTAGGGATCTACCTTTAAGCAAATATCACAGAGACTGGAAAATCAGCTACTGCAAGCGTAAGAAGAGCTTGCTATTAGCCAAGGAGAGAGATGGAACTAGGTAAACACAAACATGATGCTTCTCATTTACTATGTCCAAATGAGAATTTTAAGGACTATGCTTGCTCCCAGAGGCCTTTTGTCTGGCTGTGTTTAGAGTTCTGTTCAGGAAATAAGATGTTTAACTGGTTTAAGTTTTGATAAACACTTGCTAGAAAGATAGGAGGAAGGAAGCCCTATTACAGAAAACAGTTTGAGCTGAACAAAACTGCATTAAACTTAATAAACTTAAGCAAAAGATGTAAAGATGTAAAGTTTCAAACAGAACAGAGTTTTGGAAAAGAAATAGGATTCCATATCTGATCTAACACTTACAGCTAGTTGTACTCAATATATCAGCATCATTTTTTGTGGCACATCCTTTGGACCAATACTGAGTGATTATGAAATTGCTTCACATGCTTCACAGAAGCCCCTGGAATCATAGAACTATTTGCAAGTCTAAGATCTTTGTCATATACCTAAAAATTACCCATAGTTAGCTATCTAAGACGTAACATTCAGCAAATTTGAGTCCCCCTCTCTCAGATTTTTATTGTGTGCCAGCAAAAAGCTCATGGATTTATTTCCTGACAGAAGCCCATTTTCCCAGTGTACAGGAGACCTACCTAATAGAAAAAGTGGTCATTTTAACTCTGCTCTCTGACTTGTAGGTCAGCTGAAATTGAAACAATGCTCGTACTCTGGGAAACACAAACCTGGTGTTGTGAAATCTTCATCTTTTAGAGGTGGACCTGTGACTACTGTCACACAAAAAGTCCTGCAAGAAGAGTTCTACATTCAAAATTGCTATCAAGAAATATCTTAAACTGCCACTGACATACAGTATATGTTTCTGGAGGAATTTAGGGTTTCATTCTCTGCAGGCTTAAAGGCAAGAATGCTGTCAGCCCTCTTCTGTGAGAGTTATCTCCCATAGAGAAAATGGCATTTCTATTTTGAATCCCTGTTCCAC